>CAUYON010038034.1:0-12302 GCA_963573935.1 Arctocebus calabarensis
CCCATCAATGCAGTCTGGTCAGTGTCCATCAATGCAGCCTGATCAGTGCCCATCAATGCAGCCTGATCAGTGCCCATCAGTGCTGTCTGGTCAGTGTCCATCAATGCAGCCTGATCAGTGCCCATCAATGCAGCCTGATCAGTGCCCATCAGTGCTGTCTGGTCAGTGTCCATCAATGCAGCCTGATCAGTGCCCATCAGTGCTGTCTGGTCAGTGTCCATCAATGCAGCCTGATCAGTGCCCATTAATGCAGTCTGGTCAGTCAGTGTCCATCAATGCAGCCTGATCAGTGCCCATCAATGCAGTCTGGTCAGTGTCCATCAATGCAGCCTGATCACTGCCCATCAATGCAGTCTGATCAGTGCCCATTAGTGTAGTCTGGTCAGTGTCTATCAATGCAGTCTTGCCAGTCCACATCATTTCAGCCTCGCTAGTGCCCATTTCGGTGGAACTCTGCTTTTACCTCAGGCTCACACTGGTGCAGTGTGGGAACAAGCACGATTATAGAGTCGGTTCCTCCACCACCTTTCCAGTTCACACTATCCTGTGTGAACCACACTGTGATCTGTGAGCTCTCACAGGAATCTGATCGCATGGGTGAGAAGACCATGCCATTAGATTCCACTGCAGGAAAATAGAAGGCACGTTTGCCTTTCTTCTCCTGAATCTACAAGCATATGGCCGAACTCACACTGCTCAGAGACTGCAACAGTGTGAACTGGAGCTTACACAGCACACAGGATACAATATCATACACAACTGAATAGCAATCAGAATATAAATGCACTTACTGTCAATTAAATTGGGTTTCCTACTCCTCGGCTGTCTGCAGAGCAGGATTAAATTCACATGGGACCCAAGGAAGATTACCAGTTCGGGGGCCCCCATGAAATAACACTGAGCACCGACCATTTGCATTAACACTGACCACTGACCATTTGCGATAATACTGACTGCTGACAATTTGCATTAATACTGAGCGCTAACAATTTGCATTAACACTGAGCACTCACAATTATTACCACTGAGCACCGACTATTTGCATTACCTCTGAGCACTGACAGTTTGCATTAGTTTGAGTGCTATTTGTGTTATCACTGATGCAACCCCCCTAGAAACCACCCCCAACCAACTAACCAACTTAAAAAAAAAAGCTCTCCTAACTTCAAAAAAAAGGCTCTTCTAACTTCAAAAAAAATGTGCCCCCATCTGCAAAATAAAACCTCCTAACTTTAGAAAAAAAAGGCCCCCCTTAACGGCATAAAAAAAAAAATCCTAACTTGTTCTTACTTCCGTCTTCAGGCAGCAGCAGGTTCAGTACAGACAAGCACGTGACTCCTCCAATTACACCAGAGACTGAGGGGAGTCGAGAGACAGAGAGAAGGAGGGGAGTCTGAGAGTAGGAGGGGAGATGGAGAGTGTGGGGCACGTTCCACACATGCACTGTGGCCCAGGACGAGTCAGCTGCAAAGCAGGACAGGCAGGGCGGTAAAAACACCCGGTGGGCCGGGACAAGTCCACTGCTAAGCAAGACAGGCAGCTGTAACAAAAACACCCAGTGAGCTGGATAAATGTCCTCAGCGGGTAGTTTGAGGACCCCTGGTCTAGACTCTGGGTTCCACCCAGGTTTAGTGGCTCATGCCTATAATCCTAGCACTCTGGTAGGACAAGGCAGGTGAATTGCTTGAGCTCACAAGTTCAAAACCAGCCTAAGAATACAAAAAACTGAGGCAAGAGGACCACTTGAGCCCAAGAGTTGGAGGTTGCTGTGAGCTATTATGTTGCCATGGGAGTCTACCTAGAAGGTGACAGCTTGAGGCTCTGTCTAAAAAAAAAAAAAAAAAAAAGACTCTGGGTCCCTAGAATAAAGTTCTCCAAGAAACATCCTCCAACGGGACTCTCCTACCGTGTCCTGTCTGCAAAACAGAAAAACACTTGAAGAGAGAGTGTCTCCTCCTCAGAACAGGAGACTACCTTCATCTTCTGAAACCAGTGGTCCCTTAGAGTTTCTGTCATAGAACCAGGGTGAGGGTCCTCAAAAAAGGAGAGGAGTCCAGGCCAGGGAAATGGAAGGACTTTAAACAGAGAGGAAAAGGAGAATGGAGATTGATCAGGTGTCAGATTAGCTCCCAAGAAGTTGCAGAAGGCTTTTATTATCCTCATCTGTATAGTTGGAAGGGGGCTGTGAGCCTGGGAGTACCACCTGGGGTGCTTCCCAAATGCTGGTGGGTCAGGATTGAGGGCATATCCTTAGGGTCAGGATAGGGGTAGGATGTTTCCAGGGACTCTGGCCTTAGGGCACTCAGGGAATGTGGGGAGGGGACTGCTGGTTTCTAACCTGATTTCCTGAAGTGACTGTGCTCCTGTCAGGGTTATGAGAATTTCTTTCTCACACTTCCCTAAGTTGACAAAAACTGCTTCCATCTGAACGTGTCAAAATGGACTCACCCTCATCATACTGGAATGTCCCTAGGTCACTAAATCTCTGACAAAGATAAGCAAAATAATTATAGTAAATACCAAGGCTACATCCTCAGTTCTTCCTAAATTTTAGAGACCTCTGTTTCTCTCTCCTATCTCCATCACTAAAATAAAATACCCCTCCCCCACCTGTACATTCCATAGTTTCTCAGTTCACTGGAATATAAAGTACTTTTGCTCACCCTTTATTACTTTTGCAATTATCCCGTCCACTAAAAAAAGACCTTATTTACAGCTTTCTTTCTCTGACTTCTGACAAGCCGTAGTTTCTTCCTGTCCTTAATATGCTCTGATTTTTCAAACTGTAAATTTTCTGCCTTGTGTCACCTAAAGTGTCTACTCCTGTATGTCTCTATGTTTACATGTCCATACATGTCATGTGTATGGAATGTTTCACTATCAATGTAAAGAGCTCTAATTAATTGTCTTAAAATGTAAGGGCTTACATCAATAATTTTACCAAATTTTTTAATTGCAGCCATCATTGTTGTTTGGCGGGCCCAGGCTGGATTCGAACCCACCAGCTCAGGTGTACGTGGCTGCTGCCTTAGCCCGTTGAGCCACAGGCTCCCAGCCTGAAAGATGTGTTTGATAAGAAAGACTGAACAGAAAGGAGACTAATGTATGAGAGAAAACCATGCATAGTAGCCTTTTGTCCTGAAGTGAAGTAACTGATTATTTAGAAGGAGGAAAGTAAGGACAAAACAGAAAGTTTTGCAGCATGTCTGTAGATTGTTTGTGTGTGTTAGATAGAACTCTTAAGGGAAAATATATAAGGAAATTTACATGTGATCCAGTTGGCCCTAAAGTATGAAGTTTGGTTAAAACAACAAAGCTTTTTTGAAATGTTAGTTTACTCATGATAACATTAAAAAAAAGACAACCCTGAACTTTAAGAGTTAAAGTTTATATCCATACAATATCCTACATTGCCCTTAGTCATCTAAAGACTATTACTCTTAATTGAGTAAAAGTTAGTATTTTATGATAATCTATGTTTCTGTGAAAACAAACAGCTAGACCTGTAATGTTTAATGGGCCTTGTGATATTGTAGAGGTCATTGCGAAACCTGCCCTTTTCCCTTGATCTGGTTCTCTGAAAGATCAACTCACAATTATGGTAGATTAACGAGAGAAAAGTTTGTTTCCAAATGCCATGCACATGGGGGGAAACACAAGCATGATTACCCAAAGTGTCAGTGATGATCAGAGAACTTTATAGATGCCTTTTGGAAGAGAGGGGGGAGAATGTTCAAAGTAGAGGTGCAGCAAGTGGTTGGGGTAAGAGGGGTGTAGATGGGTAGAAACAGATTGATTTGTAGATTAACCTGAGAGGCAGGTGTCATGCTTCAAATGACCCTGGTTCCAGGTCTATTAGGTAATAAGGAAGTCAGCAGCTCTCAATTGATAAGATTACTAAGGTTTTATTAAAACCTTCATTGCTTCCTGATCATGAATGGCCTTGAATTCAAAATCTTCTTTACATCAATGAGTCATATTTTGAGACAAAATTTCTTTAGCTCCTTAATATATAGTAAATAATAATTGTATACTAATTTCTATACCACAAAAATAGCCAAATCTCCTTTCCATCTATAATCATCACTGCTGTAAAATCTTTACCATCCACAGACTATTTTACATTTGAGTCTTCTTAAATAAGTGTTTATAATCAGCTATACTTCAAAATCCACTTCTTTAAAAATGTCATGGAAAGAGCTGAAATATTCTTTTATGATTTTAGTTGAAACATTACTAATTCTCTTGTTCTCTTCTCCAAAACCATTATAGATACTAAGTAAATAACAAAATTTATCTGATATCACCAGATAAATGAAGAAAACTGTTCAATTCTGCCTCACTGGGCCTTCTTCACCTCTCTAGGACTAGGGACTATAGCAAAAGAGTCAAGCCTGCAAAGTTCCAAGGGCAGATTTCAAGGGATGAAACTAGTAAATGTCTAGTTCCCTTATTTTTCTCCTTAATTTTTCAAGCCCACCTGGCCCCTACAAACTCTCTTCATGACTTTGTAAAGAGACCACAGTGCTTACAGCCTACAAACTAAATTTAACTCAGAGTCTTCCAGGACACATGAGGCTCACGTCAACCTAAAAGAAATCCTTTAATTTTTCCTTTTTTTCCCCACTACTGCTGAGCTTCTACAAATCCTGTCCTAGGTTTAGCTCTCTGGACTCTGGAAACACACAGACCTTCCAGAGCCTGATTTCACTCAAAATACATTCCCTAAGCCCCACCCATCACAGACTCCAGACTCCAGGCTCCAACTTACTGCACAAAAACTTTACAACTGTGAAACTGTGAACTTTAATATGCGGTAGCATAAGACATCTTACTCTTCTTTTTTTTTTTTTTTGAGACAGAGTCTCACTTTGTCGCCCTTGGTAGAGTGCTATGGTGTCATAGCTCATAGCAACCTCAAACTCTTGGGCTTGAGTGATTCTTTTGCCCCAGCCTCCCAAGTAGCTGGGACAATAGGCACCCACCACAACATCTGGCTATTTTTTTGTTATTGTTGTTATTGTTGTTTAGCAGCAGGTCAAACCCACCAGCCCCTGGCATGTGGTCAGCACCCTAACCGCTGAGCTATGGGCCCAAAGCCACATCTCATCTTTTGTTTTTTTTTTTTTGTTTTTTTTTTGAGACAGAGCCTCAAGCTGTCACCCTGGATAGAGTGCAATGGCATCACAGCTCACAGCAACCTCCAATTCCTGGGCTCAAGCGAGTCTCTTGCCTCTGCCTCCCAAGGAGCTGGGACAACAGGCACCCATCACAATGCCCAGCCATTCTTTGGTTGCAGCCATCATTGTCGTTTTTGGAGGGCCTAGGCTGGATTCGAACCTGCCAGCTCAGGTATACGTGGCTGACGCCTTAGCCTGTTGAGCCACAGGCGTCAAGCCCACATCTTATCTTTTGATCTCCTCCTTATACTTATACCTTACTCACATACCAGATCTATCCCCCTTTACTCATACTGGTTAAAGATTGTTGTTTCTTTATTAACCAAATGAAGATAATACAAACTAATGTTAACCTTTCCACTTCACAAACAGGCAGCTTTTAGTGAATTTGACTAGTGTGATTTACAAATCCATATATAGTCCTAGTTCTCTTAGTTAGCCCCTCTATGAGGCCCTTGTATTCCTTGTTACTTCTCTCTTTTTTTTTAGAGACAGAGTCTAACTTTGTCGCCGTCAATAGAGTGCAGTGGTGTCACAGCTCACGGCAACCTCCAGCTCTTGGGCTTAGGTGATTCTCTTGCCTCAGCCTCCCAAGTAGCTAGGACTACAGGTACCCACCACAACACCTGGCTTTTTTTTTTTTTTACAGTTTTTGGCTGGGGCTGGGTTTGAACCCACCACCTCTGGTACATGGGGCCGGTGCCCTACTCCTTGACCCACAGGTGCTGCCCCTCACCCCCGCCCCTGGCTATTTTTTTGTTGCTGTTTGGCCAGGGCCGGGTTCGAACCCTCCACCCTTGGTATATGGGCCAGCGCCCCACTCACTGAGCCACAGGTGCTGCCCAGTTCTCATTTTCAAACCCTACATTTTTACTGCCTAATAACATTCATAGAGGCCATAGAAATTTCTCTCCAATAAAACCCCTTCCCACCTCTGATCTAACTCTGAAGACCATCCATTTTCAATCCCTCAACCTAATGACCTAAGTGAACTCTGACAAGCAGACACATAGCTGTGTCCATAATGCACAGGAAGCGTTTTCAGAAGAAGAGATCTCCGTCCATAATCACCAGTTTGAGCTCATTTCAAACGGATATTTTAATTTTACAACAGAGAGCAAAATATAAGGATGGCCAGTTTTTAGAGTGAAATAATAGGAAAGTATTAACTTAACAGCCTTTTAATAAGGACCAAAATGTGTCTCTCTAAGGTCTACTTACTTTTGTTAGCAGTCCCCCCATCCCTGTAGGTTCCTGTTTTCTCAGACCATTCATCAACCTAACTGACAAAAAAAGAAATGTAAATTCTCTTTAAATTTCTCCAACTGTTTTGTCTTTTAAAAAATCCGTTCTTGGCTTGGCGCCTGTGGCTTAAGCGGCTAAGGCCTTATGCAACTGAACTGGCGGGTTCGAATCCAGCCCGGGCCCGCCAAACAACGAAGACTGCTGCAATCAAAAAATAGCCAGGCGATGTGGTGGGTGCCTATAGTCCCAGCTACTTGGGAGGCAGAGGCAGGAGACTCACTTGAGCCCAGGAACTGGAGGTTGCTGTGAGCTGTGATGCCACGGCACTCTACCCAGGGTGACAGCTTGAGGCTCTGTCTCAAAAAAAAAAAAAAATCTGTTCTTTTAAGCTTCAAATAATTCCTGAACATCCAGAATGAATGAATGCCTAAAGATTGGACACACCTGAAGAATGTCAGTCTTACCTAAGGAAAGAGGACACAGCATGCACATTTACACTGCCTTGTAAATTCAGCTATAATAACTTTAACATTTTCCCTCTTAAATTCAGCTACTCACTAAACCTCAAGAGTGAAGTTCTACTTCTGTTTTTTAAAATGCCATGCTGGCCAGGTATGGTGGCTCATGCCTGTAATCCTAGCACATTGGAAGGCCAAGATGGGTAGTTTGTTTAAGCGCAAGAGTTTAGGACCAGCCTAAGCAAGAGTGAAACCCTGTCTCCACTAAAACTAGACAAACTGATACGTATAGTGGAGCATGCGCTACTGTATAGTCCCAGCTACTCTGGAGGGTGGGACAAGAGGATTGCTCAAATCCAAGAGTTTGAGGTTACTGTGAGCTATGATGCCATGGTACTCCACCCCAAGTGACAGTGAGAATCTATCTCAAAAAAATAAAATGCTGTTCTCTTCTTCCTCTTTCCTCATTTTCACTTCTCTGACTTCCTACTCTCTGGTCGCTCTCATCTCTTCTCACTCATTAATGCCTGCAGCCAAAATTAGAACTTGCCTTCTGCCAAGACAGACCTACTGTCCAATCCTCTATTCTTACACTAAAAACACTGGAAAAACTCAAGCCTCTTGCCCCTTCACCCCCATACCCACTGACAATCTCAGGGACCACCTAACCCAAACCAGGTTCTACCTCTTTCCTAAAACACACTCTGTTACAGCCCCACCTATACAACTTCTCACGAGAGCAATTCTAGCAAGAAGTCTTTCCATCTGGGACGTTAAAAGCACCATCAGAAAGTACTCAGAAACTCAAGAATTGCTCCTTTCCTTCAACCTTTCCACTTTCCTCAATGACACCTGTGTCTTTTTCCTATGTGGAATTTACCTATCTATGCCTGCCATCAAACTGGGCTGGCACCTGCACTCTGGCTCTGCTTTCCCCTGATTCATCTCTCCTCCCAGGCACGTTGCCGTTTCCAGCCTCCCTTCACACTGGACTTAGAGTGAAGCCGGCCATCCAGCTAATCCCTCTCCTGGTAAGACTAGGCATCACAGCAGGGGTTTCCACTGGACCTGTCAGCCTAGAAATTGCTACCTCTCAGTTCCAACTAAAGTCCACTGAACTGGCCAGTAGCCTTCAGGACGTTTCTGATCAGTTACTATTTACACAAGATTAGGTAACTCCCTGGCATGACCAGTTCTCCAAAATTATCAAGTTTACAGAGGCTTGGATCTCCTCACAGTGGGGGAAGGGAAACTTTGCACTTTGTTATAGGAGACTTGCTGTTTCTACACCAACAGTCTGGACTAGTCCCAGAGGGCATTACCTGACTCCGGGAACAAGCCACAAGCCACGCATGTACACTTTGAAAATGAGGGATCCTAGTTCAATAGCCGCTGGGAAGACTAGATCTTACCCCTTCCTGGGCCCCCTCATTGCAATCCCCTTATTATTTACTTAATTTTTAATTTTTTTGAGACAAAGTCTCATTTTGTCACCCTTAGTATACTGAGTGCCTTGGCATCATAGCTCACAGCAACCTGAAACTCTTGGGCTCAAGTGACCCTCTTGCCTCACCCTTCAGAGTAACTGGGACTACAGGTGCCCGCCACAACCCTCCACTAGTTTTTCTGATTTTAGTAGAGACAGGGTCTTGCTCTTGTTCAAGCTGATCTTGAACTCCTAAGCTCAATGGATCCACCCACCTCAGCCTCCCTGAGTGCTAGGATTGCAGGCGTGAGGCACTATGCTCAGCCAATCCTCTGGTTATTAACCATTGCCCCTTGTGTCATCCACTTCCTGTCCCCATTTATTGAAGACAGGATAAAAAGGGTGTCAGCTACAGTCACAACTCAATTCTTACTACCCAAACTCTCTTTCAATGCACCCCAAACCTGTGCAGCCTTACCAACACCAGACTCCTCCCACTGTGGACAACTACAGCCCTATCTGGGGCAGTTCTGCAACTCTGACCTTTACTTTCATCATCCCTTCAGGAATGTGAGGAGCCTAAATTCTTCCTCCCCCTCCTACAACAAAAGGCCTACCTAGCCCAGCCCCACGAGTTCCCCTAGAACAGTGGTTCTCAGCCTTCCTACTGCCATGGCCCTTTAATACAGTTCCTGTGGGTCACGACTCACAGGTTGAGAACCGCTGTCATAGATAGATCCTAGTCCTTCAAACCCTCCAGCATCCCGTGGAATCTTCCTCCCCCTCCATCCAGTTTACAAACAAGGCCCCAAAGCCGCTCAGCACTGCTGCCATCTTTGCCCAGGCAGGTCTCTGTCTCCTTTGATAAAACTTGGCCTGCACCTCTCTGGGTCTCTTAGGGTACACCACGGAACCTCTTTCACTCATAACCCCGACAAGAGTACAGCCATTTTAGAAGACAACTCATGAGTCCAAGCAGGCCAGAAATCAAAACGCGTTATAACAGCAACTCTTCCCCACACACCTGGGATGTTTCAAGGCCTGGGTGCCTGGAAAACAGCAGAACACATAATTCCCTTTTGTGCCCCTGGCTAGCACTGGAGATCACTTCCTGGGATAAAGATCAGTCACTCTGCAGAAGAGAATGACTCCCCTCATCCCTCCCACATTGCAATTACACTGATAAGGGGTAATAAAAGCCTTTCCCAGGTCAGTCCCCACCCTGCTCTTTCTCTTAAAGCCTCTCTTTAACCCCTGGGCTTTCCTTGCAGATCGTCACCCCAACATGTCCGCTGAACCCCTCTGTCTATACTTTATTGAACTTAACCAGGAAAATAGGTAATTTCTCCTGTATATCTAGATCTCTATTCTAAAGGCTCCCATGCTTTCACATTAAATGAATTGGTATACTTTTCTCCTAATCTGTCATGGATCAATGTTTTTCAGTGAAACCTAAGGGGACCAGAGGGTTTGGTCCCCACACAACATACGAATTTTCGAAGTCCATATGTTTAGAACTTCTCTCCATAGCAATAATAACTGCAATTTGAAGAATAGTTTTACAAGTTTGAAATTATTGCTATCTTCATGCCAGTATTTGAGCTCTACAATTCTATTCATGCTAGTTTCCTTAAAATTGGGGAACCAGGACAAAGAGTAACACAAAAGAATCATTCATTATATGTTGCTATATGGCAAATTTGTTGCTGCCAGCCAGCCCCCCTGATCGATGACGCAGAGGTAGCACCGCAGATAGAATGATTGATTTGAAAGGGAATGGCTGAAGCTCGCTCAGGCATTCAGCAACTACCCATCTTTACTAAGATTCTTATATACTCCAAATCATCAGATAACAATATCCAAAAATAAAGAATATAAAAGGTAACAAAATCTGCCATAAACATACCATGTTTGCATTAATACAGCAAAGCATGTACACACCTTTTTAAACCAAGAATAGCCTGTTTGGAGATAAACAACAGTGGATAAACAAAGGCGCTGAGTTGTCTGTTCTGTTTGCCTACTTCCCTGTACGATTAACTGAAAGTTATTGTGTAAACTAAAGTAGGGAAGAAGTGCACCGGCCCACTGCCTGAGACAAGTGATTATGGCGGGCCCTCCTGCACATGCTTTCCTTTAGGGTGTAACTGCCTGCGTATTTTTCAGCCAAGCCGCTTCTATGAGCTGGGGGAGAATATCCTCCAAAACTCACATCTAGCCCAAGTACTAGAAATATTCTTTCTCAGGGCCTCGTACCTCAAGGAGCACAAATGAGACTGATTTACCTTACAAGGGTGCAGGGGACTGTGCCCTTCACAAATTACCCCAAATTTAGTGTCTTCGAAACGGAAACATACATTACCCTTGTCAGGAATGCAGAGGCAGCTTGCCTGGGTACCTCTGGCACAGGCTGTGTCACAAGGCTCTTCTCTAGGGGGATATACTTCCAAACTCTCTTACATGGGAGATGTCAGGGCTCAGGTTGCCCAGAGACATGAGTTCCTAGCCATGACCTAGACTTCGCCACAGGGCAGCCCACATTATGGTGTCTGGATTCTCTCAGAGCCGGGAGCCAGAGAACCCACCCAAGCTGGAAGCCATGGTTTCTGCATGTACTGATCTGGAAGTGACCTCTCATCACTTTTGTCTTATTCTCTTCATTAACAGCAAGTCAGCAGGTGTAGGCCATGCAATGGGAGGGGATTAAACAAGGGTGTGAATGAGGCAGGGATCCTCCAGGACATTGTGGGGGCTGCCTACCTCAGAGGCAACAGAGAGGGAGGCCCAAATGAGAGCTAGAGAAGAAAATAATATGAAATGAAAAAGAGCTTAGAGATTTTGATATGGAATAAGTAGGTAAGTTTTTTTCATCTGAATTGAATATAATATTTATGGTGTTTATGACTATCCATTTTATTTTTAGGTACATTAGATTTTGAATGGTATTTTTACAAGTCTGATTGACAACAGGGGTGTGTGATTGTTTACCTTAGTAACAAGAATGAATTTATTCTAGGATTGCCAAAGTCACCCAGAGGTTGTGGTTGCCTGGTGGTTTTGAGTCACCCGTAAACTCCAGTTCCCTTTGCCTGTCAGTTGACCTCATGTGGACCTTTCCACATCTAGGCGAGTGGGGATGCTAAATGCTGTGCAAAGAGACATAATTGTTACATAACAATTTTTACAAGGGTCGAGGTTATCAGATCGAGCTAAGATGGCAACTATGGAACTGGAAACCACCCCTATTCCAATCGCCCCACCTACAGAAGAGAAAATCTAATCAGGAGGTTGCTAACCCAGAGCACTATATTAAACATCTTCTACAGAATAGATGGGCTCCCTGGTTTTTAAAAAATGATTAAAAAGCAAAAGTTGGCAAGCAAACCTTTGGCTGATCTCTAAGTTTGATACTGTTGAAGACTTTTGGACTCTGTATAACCATATCCAATTGTCTAGTAATTTAAGGCCTGGCTGTGACTATTCACTTTTTAAGGATGGATTAAGCCTATGTGGGAAGATGAGAAAAACAAACAAGGAGGATGATGGCTAATTACATTGAACAAACAGCAGAGATGAAGTGACCTTGATCACTTTTGGCTAGAAACACTGCTGTGCCTTATTGGATAATCTCCTCCCTACCTGCAGAATTCCATCCCTCCCCCGTCTCTCCACCACCCGCCTCCACCCTCCTTCAGCCTCGTGGACAAAAAAGAAAAGATGGGGCTCGGAGCCTGTGGCTCAACAGGCTAAGGCACCAGCCACGTACACCTCAGCTGGCGGGTTCGAATCCAGCCCCAGGGCCCGCCAAACAACAATGACGGCTGCAACCAAAAAATGGCCGGGCTTTGTGGTGGGCGCCTGTAGTCCCAGCTACTTGGGAGGCAGAGTCAAGAGACTCGCTTGAGCCCAGGAATTGGAGGTTGCTGTGAGCTGTGATGCCACAGCACTCTACCCAGGGTGACAGCTTGAGGCTCTGTCTCAAAAAAAAAAAAA
>CAUYON010038036.1:0-41797 GCA_963573935.1 Arctocebus calabarensis
TTTTTTTTTTTTTTGAGATAGAGCCTCAAGCTGTCACCCTGGATAGAGTGCTGTGACATCATAGCTCACAGCAACCTCCAATTCCTGGGCTCAAGCGAGTCTCTTGCCTCTGCCTCCCAAGTAGCTGGGACTACAGGCGCCTGCCACAACACCTGGCCATTTTTGGTTGCAGCCACCATTGTTGTTTGGTGGGCCCAGGCTGGATTCGAACCCACCAGCTCAGGTGTACGTGGCTGGCTCCTTAGCCCGTTGAGCCACAGGCGCCGAGCCGGTTAGTTCCAATTTAATAGAGAGTACATGTGGTGTTTGTTTTCCATTCTTTAGATACTTCACTTAGGATAATAATCTCCAGTTCCATCCGGATTGTTGCAAAAGGAATTTTTCAATTCACAAGACAGCTATCTTTCCAAGCGCATATTTTTTGTCATGTTTTGAATTGAAATTATGAGAGTTGAGGAAGGTGAATACAGGTGTTTGGACCACCCAACTCCTCTTCCTTAAAGCGCAGTGTGGGCAGGGAGGAGAGAGCAGCTTGAGGACCAGCTGGGTTGGAGAGTCATAGTTTAAGGATGGATGAAGTGGTCATCCCGTAGGCCAAGGAACAACTGGAAAAGTCTGGCGTGGGGGATGGTAGAGGGGAGGAATTCTCCCTCCAGGGGATGAGAGAAGAGGAGGAGAGGAAGGAACATTGAAGCAGAGTGGATGGGATTTCACTGTTTACTCCATGTGGTTCTGATCTCCCTGGAGCAGATGAGGTTATTGGCTGGGAGTGATTAGAGTGAGTTTTGGGCCTCCAGGAAGTGGGAGCTTTTGGAGCAGAGGCTCTGGGAAGTTCATCAGGGAGCCAACAAGAGCAGCAGCAAGATGCCAAGTAGGGGAACAGTCGGAGCAGTCACACAGCTCTGCCTGCACCACTCTGGAGCCAAGAGAAGAGCAGAGAGGAAGGGGGCTTGGACATGGCCATGGTGGAGATGGGTCAGGTCAGGCCCTAGGCTGAGGGAAGCACTCCTGGGTGTCCAGAACTGAGGACAAATGCAGGGGGAGGCTGGCTCCTGTCAGCACCGGACTCTGCTCTCTGCTCTTGTAAGTCTGACTTCTGCCTGCTTATTGCAGGGTTTCCCTCTATGGCCACCTACGCATTTGATTGGCCCCACCAGGCTGCCAGCCTTATCATCCCCTTTTCCTCCCATCTGTGGCCTCCTGATCTCCAGGTTTAGATGCGTCTGCATCTCCAGATCCCAGGGAGCAGGGAGATTCAAGATGTGGCCACCCCACATTCTTGAACTTCTCAGCAAGGTACCAAAGTTCTCCATGTATCCTTGCCCAAGAATGTCAGATAGATTCCTGTCACCCTGAGGTCCCACCTGCATGACAGTGTCTTGAACATCTTATACAGAGATGCTTCAGACCAAGCTGCCTCCTGAAGGAAATTCAGAGCTAGTGTCTCAATCCATGTGGGCTGCTGTGACAAAGTGCCACAGATGGGGTAGCCCATGAGCAACAGAAATTCCCTTCTCACAGTTCTGGAGTCTGGAAGCCCAAGGTCAGGGTGCCAGCTGTGTTGGGTTGGAGGGTGAGGCTCTTTTCCAGGCTGCAGACTTATATCTTCTCACTCTCCTCACCTGGTCCAAGTTAGCTCTATGACTTGCTCCACCCTTATGATCTAAATACCTTCCAAAGGCTCCACCCTTTACCCATCACACTGGGATTAGGGTTTCAACATATGTATTTTGCACAGACACAAACCTTCAGTCCATTGCAGCAGGAAGCAATAGGGGTAACTCTTCCTGGCAACAATCCCAACACAGCGGGGCATACGCCGAAAGAGGTCTGCAAAGGGCAGCCCTACCTAGAGGTGGGCCCTAAGGGACAGCAGGAGGAAGAAGGGGAACTCCTGGCAGAAGGAACCACCGGAGTGAAATTTCCAAGTCAAAAAGATGTAGTGTTGTTTAAGAACGGGTTGGTCAATGTAGGGTTGTTCAAGAACGGGTGACCAGGGGCTGTGGCAGGACACTGACGGCCCTAACCCTACACAGAGTTGGTTCTCCCTTGGTTGCTTTGCCATGAGCTCCATGTGGGTCTGGGACACTGGCCTCCACTCTTGGGTCCACCCCAGCCATGAAGCATTGGACCTACAGCCTGGGCATTTCTCTCTGTCCCCTGAACTGATCTCTGCCTGTGGAAAACATCTCCCCTCTTTTCCCAAAGCTGTAATTCCACCCTAGGCCCAGGAAGGGTTGACAGGGGTTCTTATCCTCACCCAGGGATGTCTGTGGCCTGTCCCTGTTTTATGCAAGTTTAGCCGAGCCACTGCTTCTCTCTCCCTGAGTCTCAGTTTCTTCATCCATACCTCGAAGGGGAGCCCTGAGGGGCCCTGGGAGATGTGGCCGCAGCCAGGGCTGGCCCACGCTGCCTTTTCTTTCTTTTGTGCTGCTATTTCATCTCCAACCTTGCTGAAGTGGCGATTTATGCCTATCCTCTCCGGCAGGACACGTTGTGTACTGTGGTTCATCATATGCTAATAACATAATTACGCGGTTATAAGATCAGGTCAGCAGAACATCGGCCAGGATGGGCAATAAATCAAAGCCAGGCGTTTCAGAGAGGAGGTCCAAATGTCTCTTTAGCAAGGCCTCTCCGGGCTCCCAGCCCAGGGCCCAAGGCTGGCCCGAGCGGGGGAAGGAATGTGAGGCAGCTGCCAGGCCATTAGATGCAGGGCGAGGTCACCCCTCCCACACCAGACCGGGGGAGCACCGGGGCCGTCACCAACCAGCTCTGAAAAATGGGTCAGCCTCTAAATGGCACTTAATGTATTTCTGGATCTTTCTCCTATACGAAGAGGGCTCTGGTCTGAAAGGGGACCCTGGGTTGTCAGCCTGATATGATCCTGATAACCATATTGAAAGAGAGCAAAGAAGCACCGAGAGGCTGATTAACCTGCTAGTGAGGTGCATAGACCAGCTCCTTCGTGCCTGGTGACACGAGAAGCTGGTCTTCTGACCCCAGAATGACATTATTTCATTACGCTCCACGTGTCCTGGAACACTGCTGGTTACTGTGGTTCTCTGGAGCTGAGGGAGCAGGGAACACAGAAGGCTGGGACGCCGGTGGGTACTCACTCACCCAAGCGAGCCTGGACTCCTTGGAGCGCTTTGTGCAGAGCAGTCATTGAATTCTTACAGTGCTTTTAAATAGGTGGCATTTTCCCAATCTTACTAGAACACTGAAACTTGTAGAGGTTGAGGAAGTTGTGCCTGACGCAGTTTCTGGCTACCCACAGCAGAGCCGGAGCTTGCACTCTAACCCCTGAGGGCCATTTGCTGCCCTTCTCGAGTGTCTGTCCCGCCACACAGGTGGGGATGGAAGGCTTTGGTAGACCTGGGTTCATGGTTATTGCAGGGGAATGGCGAACCACCTCTTCCCTTTCCTCCCTGAGTCTGACTTGCACAGGTGCGTGGGAACCTGGCCCTCCCACCTCTGGGAAGGGTTAGCTTATGGCAAAAATAGCAGCTCTGTGTTGGAAGCTTCCCAAAGTGAGACTGGCTTGAAGGGAACAGTTCTTTCTGGGATATCTTAAGCCTGCTTTTTAAAAAAAGGTGAAAGTTGGTTGTAAGAAAAAAAGAGAAAGAATTCTGAGTGTTCACAAGGATCAGAACCAAGGGGGCAGGTTTAGTGGGGACCCCCTAACTGTGCCCTCTGGCAGAAACTGCTAGCTCTTCAGAAAGGACTATCTTCCACAGTGCCCATGGCCCTGGGGACTCTGCTCTGGAGGCAGCCCCAGAGTTGCTGTGGTGAGCTCCAGAGGGTGCCAGGGCACCGATTTTCAGCCATCAACTATTGGGTCGAATGAAGAGAAACAGATGAGCAGGAGAGAGACTGTCGGGAGGGTGGGGAGCAGCTGATGTGCAACCAGCAAGACTTTGGGGAGCTGAGTAATATTTGTCACACCCTATTAATATGGACCCCTCACTCTCCTTTCTGCTGGGAGAACAGGCAGATTTGTTTATGGAAACCCACAAGGAGGGTTGATGAGGCTGGCTGGGGGCCCTCCTCTCATCTCTTTCTAGAAACTCTTCCCACTCCCAGGAGCCCCTTCCCTTCCAAGAACCTCCCAGATTCTGGATTTCATTAAATACCAAGGAGATAAAACACTTTCTAGTCATCTGCAAGATCTGCATTCTTAAAGACCCACTTTGGCGGTTGTCAAAATGGGGCCCCTGGATCAGAACTCTCCAGGGCACCTGGGGGCGTGTGAGAAATGCAAAGGCAGCTAAGTTCAGATTCAGCAGCAGGGATGGGAACGCTCTGTCCTTAGAGGCTACCCTCAGTCTGCCAATATCCCAGGAAGGTTCCCTTGTCCTTATGAAGCAGGGAGAGAATCAGCATTTACAGACCACCTCATGAGGGCCAGGCATAGAGGTCCATGCCCCATATAATATCTGTCTTTCACAGACAAAGAGACCGAAGTTCAGGCAAGTTCAATGACTTGCCTAGGACCGCACAGAGGAAGCAGCACAGTTGGTGTTTGGACCCCGATCTGCCGCTCTCTAAACCCCTTGAGTAGAGCAAATGTTTTCAAGCTTTTGGTCTCAGGACCTTTTTACATTGTTGAAAATTATTGAGGATCTCAGAAGAGCTTTTGTTTACATGTGTTGTATCTAAGTGATATTTACCATATTAGAAGTTAAAGCTAAGAAAGTCTTTTTTAAAAAAATTTCACGGCTCCGCGCCTGTGGCTCAAGCAGCTAAGGCACCAGCCACATACACCTGAGCTGGTGGGTTCAAATCCATCTGGGGCCTGCCAAACAATAATGACGGCTGCAACAAAATATAGCAGGGCGTTGTGGCGGCCGCCTGTAGTCCTAGCTACTTGGGAGGCAGAGGCAGGAGAATCGCTTGAGCCCAGGAGTTGGAGGTTGCTATAAGCTGTGATGCCACAGCACTCTACCCAGGGCGACAGCTTGAGGCTCTGTCTAAAAAAAAAAAAATTTCAGATCAGTATGAGATTCATATGCAGTTAGGTTACACAGTTTGCATCTGTGAGGTCAAAGTCCAAGCTTTAGCTGTGTCCTTCACCCAGGAAGTGTGCCATATACCCATGCAGGGGGGTGGGAGCCCACCAACTCCCCTTCCCTCCCTTCCCCCTACTTGAATCTAGCTGAGTTTTTCTCTCATGTGAACTGTAGTGGTTAATCTACTAGTTTCAGTTCAGTACTGAATTTGTGTGATGGTTGTCTTTCCAGTTCTCCAAGTCAAAGCTGAGAAATTCTTGGAATGTTAATTCATTTTAAACAATGATGAACCCATTACAGGTGGAACATACCCCAGGTGATTTAAGAAAACACAGATTTCCCCAAACAAAAACATTTAGTGAGAAGGATGACATTGTTTCACATTTTTGCAAATCTCTTTAATACCTGGGTGAAGAGCAGACAGCTAGATTCTCACCTCTGCCTTCCATCTGTTGTGAAATCTACTGTATGCTTGTGAATGAAAGGAATAAAGGCGAATGAAAAAGGCAAATGCTGTGCTAGTATTACAGTAGTTTTGCCCTTGCAGACCCCTGGAAGGATCTCGAGGATCCCAGAGGTCGCAGAGCACACTTTGAGAACTCCTGGAGGAATCATCCTGACTCAAGGCCTGGTGGATGCTCATTCTCCTAGATTATGTTCCCAGTCTGGCTTCTGCTGGGTCGTCATGCACAGACTGAGAGGTGGCCTGGTGGAAGCGGGAGAGGAGGCAGAGTGGGAACCTTTGTGTGCCCTTAGAATTCGGAACTGTACCCCTCTGGAGGCACTAAGGAAGAGTGGGCTGCTGGCTGCTGGCTTGGAGCGGCTTCAGGCCTCTCTCGGGGTGCTGTCTGTGGAGGCAGGATGTCTGGCCCCCCTGCCTGTGAACTGCGAGGCCAAGCAGAGTCGACGATTCATTTCTGGCCTCGAGTTCACCACATAGCAAGAACATGGGACGGCATCATAGCCTCTAGGATGTTCGAACTTGGTGGGACCTACCCGTGGGAAAACTGAGGCCCAAAGAGTGCGACCTACCCCAGATCCTACGGTGCTGTTCCTGGGAGAGCTAAGCTGAAACCCAGGTGCTGCCTCTGCTGGAGCTCCTCTGAGGAAAGCTGCTTGTCTGGAGGAAACTGAGTCAGAGGACAGGGAACTACCAGCCGGGATCTACAGAGAAGATGGTATAAGTCAAGGTTACTCATTGCTTAGAGGCCGTTTTCTTTTCTTTTTATATTAATGCAGAGTCTGGGAATAAAGTATCATTTCTACAACAACCATGTTCTGCATGTCACAGGGACCATGGTGACCATGCTAGGTGTTGTCAGGGCTAAAAAGCAGAGAGAAGTGTTGGGCCACCCGCTGTAGGGGGCTCGGCTCTGGGGCTCCTTCCTCCCTGCACCCGCAGATCCCCAAGAACTCATGTAGCCCAGGGGTTCGTCTGTTTCCACTAAACATCTGGGGAGTCCCTTCTGCCAGGGGCTGCACTTATTGCTGGGGACACTCACAGTCTTCACCCTTGAAGTAGGGGACCATGTCAATAGGGGGTGACTGATATTTCCCAGGGCTAGGCATAGTGTAAGGAGGAGATGGATGAGGACAAGCCTTTAAGCTGCCGTGGGAATCCGAGAGGCTCGGAGTGCTGGGGAGCCCTGAAGTCTGGGATGTGAAGCCAAGAGTGGGGGACGTGGGGGTTCCGGGATGGAGCGAGCCCGGAGGTGGGGGCATCACACTCACTGTCAAGGCTTCTGGGGGGAGCTTGCCCTGGGCTATAGGATTGTAGCACCTCCCTCTAGCAGAAGAATGATGTGTGGTTGCCTGGATAATGAGCAGCCACAGAAAGGCACTGTCTGTCCCACCCAGTGGCTCCCTGTCCCAGGGCTTCTCCTGGATCTGGATGGGGCTGATGGTAGCCCAGTTCCAGGAAAGAGACAAGAGGAAGGACAAGGCAGAGAGGAAGGGCAGGCTGGATACTGGAGGAGAAGCCAGAGCTGAGCTTGGCACTTAGCTCTGATGAATTAGCGCCTGGGGATGCATTACTGTGTCTGAACAGCACATTTGACTCTCGGGGTCCTGGGATCCAGGCCTCCCTTGGGGAGTTCCAGAGTCAGGGCAGGATGGAAGCTCCCTATGGGAGTGCCACATCCTATGGTGCCACTTTCTCTCCACCAAGACATTTTCCCTTCTTTCAGGTAGAAAGGGCAGCTCCCATCCTAAGCTCTCTGTCAGATGGGTTTTTGTGCAGTGGGTTTTAGAAGGCAGACTTTATGTCCCTAGAAAAGTTTGGTTAAAAAATATATAGTTGTAGGGCAGATGCTGGTGTGGATGTGGAGAGAAGTTTTTTACACTTCCGGTGGGACTGCAAACTAACACAACCTTTTTGGAAGGTAATACGGAGAACCCTCAAAAAACTCAAGCCTGACCTCCCATTTGATCCTGCAATCCCATTACTGGGCATCTACCCAGAAGAAAAAAAAAAAACATTTTATCATAAGGACACCTGCACTAGACTGTTTATTGCAGCTCAATTTATAATCGCCAAAATGTGGAAACAGCCTAAATGCATTCCTAGGTTGGTGGGCATTTAGGCTGTTTCCACATAATGGATTAACAAGTTACAGTATATGTATACCATGGAATACTATTCAGCCATTAAAAAAGATGGAGGCTTTACATCCTTTGTCTTAACCTGGATGGAACTGGAACATTATTCTTAGTAAAGCATCACAGGAATGGAAAAGCACAATTCCTATGTACTCAATTTTGATATGAGGACCATTAATGACCTAGTACATGGTACGGGTGGGGGTCTTGGTGTGTGCCACACCTTTTGGGGGCAAGACACAATTATAAGAGGTACTTTACCTGACAAATGCAATCAGCGCAACCTGGTTTCTTGTACCTTCAATGAATCCCCAATAATAAAAAAAAATTTTTTTTAAAGTTTCAAGTTCATATACAAAATGCTGCAGATGAGAAACTATATAAAGACTATAAAGCTACATATAAAATAATAATAATTATAATGCAAGGCACTATATTAGCAGCTAACATTTTTTAAAATATTGTCATCACTCTCTCTTTCTGCCCCTCGCAGCAGCCCCATGAAGTTAGCAAAGCGAATACTTCTGCAAGGTCATTTTTCTCATCTGTGAAATGGAGATACAAGACGGGCCCCAAATCATAGATCCGGTGAGCTGACACCAGCATCTACCTGGCAGGACTCAAAGTGCTCCTGTTCTAACAACCAAAAAACTCTCTAAATCAAGTTCAGAAGCTGTCTGGGACATCAACATCCACACACTCTAGAACATCAGTAAGAATTCAGACTACTTTCTGTAATAGGAGAATATGGCTGGTATCTAAACCATTAAACAGATCCTTATCTGCCATGAGACTGCTGAGGCATTCCTTCTGAGCCTCTATAAATTGGGGCTAATGCTACTTACTGAAGATAGAAAGATTAACTGGTTAATCCTTATAAATCTCCTTGGAATTGAAAAGTTCTTAAAAAAATACATAAATTAATAGCCAGAGATTTTGATTCATCTGTCTTAGGAAGATAATATTTTCTAGTGTTATAAGAGAAGCTCAGTACAAAGTATTCCCTTAGATAATATAAGGGCAGCATTCATGAAAAGCTTCAATATTAACACAAGAAGAAATGAAAACCAATGAATAATACTTTATTCCTGAGATGATGGTGATGGAAGTACTGGAAGGCTTTGCTTGTCACTATTAATTAATAAGAACTGAACATGTACAGGGCATATTAGCCTTGAATTGCTTTTAGCTGTTCTAGGTTAATGAAAGATTACTAGAACTTTATATTGAATTAAATTTTGGCACATGACAAAGACAGAACTTCCAAAGGTATACCGAAATAGGATGGAAAATTAACGTTGGAGAACTAGAAAGTCATTGTGATTCTCTTTATACTTTAACTGGGCTTGGCATTGGGGAAGGTCACTCAAATTCTCTCTAGTAGTAGCATGGTTCTGAGATACCAGATGGAATTGGTAAAACAGATTGAGATCAAAATTCAACCCCAATTCACATGATCACAGTCAGTTTAATTTAGGAAAATGCAACAAGTCAAATCAGAGTTTAGAAATGAGGAGGAGAAGACAGGTTACTGGAAAGCCTAGAACTAGAAAAATTTCTTCAGACACTTGCAAAAGGCCAAATCTGTAGTTTATTTCAAAAGAAAGTAACAAAGTGTTAACAATTCATTTGAATTATAGAAAGCATTGAATGAAATGCTTAATGGTTGAAAATAGGCTATTAGATATTTACAAATGTCTCATTTAAAAAATGAAAATAAACTCTTAGTAAAGTAGGAGAAGGAGAAAGAAAGGCTGGTCTGTCTTATTACTTCTATTATTGACTAGCAACCTGAAATAAGCAAGGATTTGTCTTAAAACAGCATTTATAAGGAAGAAAAAAGAAAGGAGGAAGGAAAAATAATTTTAAAAACCTTTTGAATTCTCATCCTTATGAATCTGATAAAACCCAAGCAATACTACAAATATTGCTCATTCCATTAAAGAGAATACAGAAAACTCTTCTGGAAGCAAATTCTCCTAACAACATTAAAAATCTTCAGTGAGAACAGAATAAGGAAGTGGTTATTACTATGAAAAAAAAAAAAAAACAATGTTCCAAATTCAATCCCTTACTTCTAGACTATGAACTGGATTGTTTTAGAACATTTGCTAAAATCTGGGCCACAGCTGGTTATGAGGGATAGAAAAAAAAAAAAAAAAAAAGACAGAGTCTCAGGTCGTGATCTCCAGACAGTTGCAATTTGGTGGCCAAGCAAATCCTGCACCAATTAAGGATGCTACAAGGCTGGTCCTTGTCCCTGGCTCACTGGTAGGTACACAAAGAGAGAAAATCGATGGGCTTGGAAAAGCGGTCTGGAACCAATGTTTTGAAAGCTTAAATGTCAAGCTAGGAGGGTTGAGTTTTATTCAATGCTGATGATGGAAAGTGACAGCAAAGGAATCCCACACCTATATTTGTGTTTCATAAAGAAGCTGGTGATTAACAGGCTCAGAGAGGGGGGACAGAGAAAAGCCCAGAGGCACAAAGGGCAAGACGTGAAGTTTAAAAGGAAAGCAAAACTGAAATCCCAAGTAAACCTATATTAGTGACAGTGAAAAGAAGAAATGGATTTTAGCACAATTTGAATAGACAGAGACAAAGGGTAGAAAAAGATGAAAGAAACACCTTCCTTTTACATTGAAGGATCCTGGAAAGTAATAAATTCTAAGCACAAGGCAGAACAGTTTTCAGAAGATGAGTTTGGTTCTTGAGAAGCCTAGTGGATACCATCACCAACAAACAGAAGGAGAGTCACCCAGTAACGGAATTCCAGAAGAGAGTCGGTAGACACGCATAGGAAATAGGAAGAGACGCAGGGCACGGGGAGGGCGGGAAAAGGAGGGGAGCGCAGTGGACGAAACCAACGAAGGGCCTTCAAAAATCCCAGAGAAGAATCAGCAAAAATCAATGTCATGTCAAAATAAAAGGGAGTTAATTTAAAGAAGGCATTATGATGAGAAAAATCCAGAGCTGCGGAGAGGAGAAAGTGGATGAAGACTTCAGATGTGCCACTGGCTGGGCAAGGTGGCTCATGCCTGTAATCCTACCACTCTGAGAGGCCCAGGTGGGTGGCTCAGGTCCAACCTGAGCAAGAGAAAGACCCCATCTCTCCTAAAAATAGAAAAACTAGCCAGCCATTATAGTTCACACCTGTATTCCCAGCTACTTGGGAGGCTAAGACAGAAAGATCTCTTGAGCTCAAGAGTTTGAGGTTGCTGTGAGCTATGATGCCATAGCACTCAACCCGAGGGCAACAGAGTAAGACTCTTATCTCAGAAAAAAAAAAAAAAGTGTCACTGAGGCTGACCTGTAGAAAGGGCTCAGGATGACTTTAGGATTTCCTTGGAGTGGGAGTGATGTGACCCATGCTATAATCACTGCAGAGGGAATAGATTCTAGGATTAGGGCACCTGCTATTGTGTATTACTTGGCAAAAATGCAAAAAGATTGTCAAATAACAATGTGAGGGAAAGGATTTAGATTCTTTTGTTTTGGTGTTTTTTTCCTTAAGTATAAATAATATTAAAGAAGATTTGTAGCTTAGAATAAATAGTTGGAGAAAGTATTAAAAGTTGAAATAGAAAAGAGACGACAAAGTCAATGAGAAATCAGGGACAGAATACCAAAGGATCTTTCACTTGTAAATTTTAGCTCACCAAAACAAGGTCTCTAACATATCTGTGGTCTGAAAATAAGTGCACGCCTCATCGTGAAAGTTTTGAGTCTTTCTTTTCTTTCTTTCTGTCTTTTTTTTTCCTATTCCCATTGTATAGGTAATGGTTTTGGGTCTGTCATTCACTAGGAAATACAAGCAAAGAGAAAAGCTTTGCATGCTCATGCTAGGCAGACTAGTGTGATCCTTGGTACAAATGAACTCCTATTTTAGATTTCAGAGTGAGAGAAGGGATGCAATGAGAGACAGAGCTCAAATGAAGTGGAGATTGTAAGCTGGTACAAATAGACCAGTACAGCACTTACATTTCCAAAGTATTTGTCCAGCAACTCCACGTAACGATGCACAATCTCTAGTGTCAAGAGCTCATTGTCCTGATTTTCTACTGCACAGCAAAAATATAAACTAGCATACCTTGAAAAGAAAAATAACAAAGAAAAGCAAAATAGGATGATACATCAAACAATCCGAAGGTAATTTTTCCCAATGAATATTCAAAGTCACCTCCTCCCCATCCAAGGCTGAAGTCTTTGTTCATCACAGTCAATATCCTTCTGAAATGCATGTATAAATCTGACTATATCATAGGGATTGTATTACTTCTGTTAATTACGTAAAAGGCTCTCAACAAACTTTCCCTTGAAGAGCTATGATCGGAGGACAGAATCATCTGGCCTACGACAAGCAGAGTATCTATCCAGGCCTCTCTCCAGCCTGTAGATCATTCTCTGTAAAATGTGAATCCCCCAGACCTATGCTTCCCAGGGCCCATGCCCCCCTCTTCTCACTTCTCAGTGTTCTTCCCAGCCATTCTGTGTGTGTCTCCCACCCTCAACTTGTCAAACCCTAACCTTGGACCCAGAAAAAAGGAGCTCTGCAGGTACCTGCTGGTAATTCACTCCACTAAACATCAGCCTACAGAGGTTTCTTCTGCTTTTTCTTTATAAGAACATTTCTAATATGTGTCTCCCCTCAGGAAGTTGCAGTACGATGCTGGATGCACAGTCAGGTCAGCTGTGCTCTGGTCCTGGCTTAGGCAGGATCTTCACAGGCAAGATTACGTTACCTTGGGCCTTGTCTCTGAATTGAGGTTCCTTGTTAGTATGGCCCTGCCATACTTATGAACATAAGTAATAAGGATAGTTAAGAGCTGCCAAATGAACATAGCCCCCATCTCTCTAATACACTAACCTGCATTTTTTCCCATAGCATTTGTTACTAACTGAAAAAAAATTTTTTTTTTCTTTTGAGACAGAGCGTCAAGTTGTCGTCCCGGGTAGAGTGCCGTTGCATCACAGCTCACAGCAATCTCCAATTCCTGGGCTCAGGCGATTCTCCTGCCTCCGCCTCCCACGTAGCTGGGACTACAGGTGCCTGCCACAATGCCTGGCTATTTTTTGGTTGCAGCCGTCATTGCTGTTTGGCAGGCCCAGGTTGAATACGAACCTGCCAGCTCAGGTGTATGTGGCTGGTGCCTTAGCCGCTTAAGCCTCAGCTGCTGAGCTGTAATTGGAAATATTTTGTTTACTTAACAAGTAAGGGCACTGCAGGAGAGCAGGAATGTTCTGCATGTGGTCCACTGCTGCATCCCCGCCATTAGAACAATGTCAGGAATACAAGAGGTTCTCATACAGTGCTCCTTGAATGCACGAATGCTCTGTCAACATGCACTGTGAGCACCTAGAATCCACCCTGGCACAAAGAAGTTCTTTCAATAAAATGAAAGTTCTCTGCTAGTTAATCTATGGGCACAAATATTTGGGCCCCATCCTTCAAAGGTTTCAGTGAATGATGGCATCGGTATATCAAAAATGTTCAAGGATAGAACCGACCAACCAATAATGAAAAATACATTTCTCATAAGGTTACTCACACCTTTTATATACAAGTTTTAGCTCCTTCCAGTCAACAAAGCTGCTTGTCCTGTGACCACGAGAGAGAATAATCGGAACGATCTCCCGGGTGATCCTCTTCTTTTCTTTGTCAGGGAGGGTCGTGTACCACTTTTGCAGGCGTAATTTCCCTTGTCGGCTGAAGAGCAGTATGAACTGTATCTAGAATAAACGAAGGGCAGGGGAAAGCAGAACCTAGTCAATGAGATCATTCTACACACACCGAGATTCTGTGGCTGGTACAAAGGAGCATAATTCTGGACAGATGGAAAAACACTTACCAGCATGCAAACTATCTCACATTTGACCCATCAGAGAAAAGAGAAATGTATACTTCACAAACATAGCTTACTTCTATTGTAGGATAAAGATAAGATTTTTATTTTAATTCTTTTTAAGAGTTATAAATGCATTTTAGAGGGAAAATATATTAAAAGAGCAATGGTATTCTTTTTAGAAAATATTAAATTCTGGGTGGTGCCTACCGTGGGTGGCAGGTTCAATCCGGGCCCTGTCTAAACTGCAACAACAAAAAAAATAGCCAGATGTTCTGGCGGGTGCCTATAGTCCCAGCTACTGGGGAGGCTGAGGCAAGAGAATTGCCTAAGCCCAGGAGTTGGAAGTTGCTGTGAGCTGTGGCACCATGGCATTCTACCGAGGGCAATAAAGTAAGACTATGTCTCTAAAAAAAAAATTAACTTCTTCCTTCACAAGCAAAACAAAAAAGTTAAGAACAACGGCAAGATTTACTTTAAAAATAACACTCCATATTACAACTGTAGAAACACAATAATATAGAAATAAAGGAATAAAGAAAAAATGGAGGAAAAAATGAGAAAGCAAGAAAGGAACTAAATTCTAAGTCTTACACATAGCTCCTTACTCCACTTTGTGGACTACCGGCTGGCAGCTTTAGAATGAACCATCTCCACTTACGTAGTATAATCGCCTTTGGCAGCTCAATAGATTTTTAACAATTTAGATAGTGTGTTGCCTGTACTAGGAAGCAGTCTAATTTTATTTTCAAATAAGTTTCAAAATGTGCATTTGAAATGAACGTTCATATTTTGTTGAATTTTTAAAACATTAAATGACTGTAACATTCTAGAAATTTACTTCATAACCTGGGAGATATGGTAGATCTGATCTTCAGAAATGGACAGATGGTCTGGTCTTTACTTTATGAGAGTTTCCATTTTCTCAAGCCACAATGTTAGATCAGGTTTTAAATCATAATTTTTTTGTTTAGTTTTTGTATGTTTTTTTAAAAATAAAATGCATTTTTTAAGTTAATTTTGTCATGCAGGGAATAGTAGATACTGGTAACTGAAAGTAATTAAAACCTGTTTGAAAAATGATTTTATTTCTTACCAATAAAATCATTCAATTCTTCATTGAAGAGGTTTGCCTATGTAACCATACAAGCCAAGATTACTCACTAGGTGGCAATATCTGAGGGTCAAATGAAACCAAGCTCCTTACTCAGAACTTCCCTCACTTGCAGCCCACAGAATTAGAAGTGTTTTTAATAACTAATTTTCCATCTTAGAAAGGAGACATCTGTTATAATGAGACTCTGAGGACCAAGGCATTACAGGTAATGAGAAAACAAATTATAAAGCTCCACCACTCAGAAAAATCACCCTCAATCTGAAATTTTAGTTTTTAGATTTTATTCATTTATTTATTTATTTAGAGATAGGGTCTCTCACTCTATTACCCAGGATGGAATATGGTGGCCCAATCACAGATCACTACAGCCTCAAACTCCTGGGCTCAACTAGTCTTCCTGCCTCAACCTCCCAAATAGCTGGAACAGACACAAGTCATCACATCTGGCTAATTTATAAAAAAATGTTTGTAAAGACGGGGTCCTGCTATGATGCCCAGGCTGGTCTCAAACTCCTATACTCAAGTGATCTCTGACCTTGACATTCCAAAGTGCTGGGATTACAGGTGCGAACCAGCCATGCCAGGTCTGGAATTTTAACACAGCATTTTCTTCAATACCCATTTCACTATCAGCACGGGTATAAATAATTCAATAATGGAACACAGTTACTACTTTCTAAGAATCATGTTGAGAAAGATATTTTTGCTTCCATGAAGAGAGAACACTGTAAAAATGACTGACATTCTAAAGTACAAAACTGAATGGTTACAGAATTTCAACACCTCAGGATCTGGAGAATAAGGCTCAGCTTTGCATCCCCACCAGTAGGTAAGATTATTCAATCCAACACCCAGTGAATGGTTAGGTTTTTACTAGAGAAATGAAAATTCAAACATCTGCTTGTTATTCACCTTGTCCTGTCAGAATTTTTTTTTCTTCCCATCTAAACTGAATCCCTTCTGCTACAATTTAAACCACTTCTCCCTGATTTTATCCACGAGTACACTATCCTTGGAATAATAACTAACTCCCCATATTTGAAGATAGCCTTTAAGTCTTTCCTTGGTCTTTTCCTTCCACTTTGGTTTTGTGTCTTCTTTTTATTGGTTCTATTTTCGGACTGCATAGTCATCACTGTTGGGAGTCCTCCAGAATTTCTGCATAGGCTAAATGTTACCTTTAACTTGGGGCACCCAGATCAATCCTCAAAGCTCTACTAGTGCTGATTTTAATGGTGGGTTCCTTTTTAATTACAGCTCTTCTGTGTTGCAGATTCATCTCAGAATCAGGCACCTGCTTTCTTAACACTACAGATCAACAATGCCGCAAAAGAGCGGTTTTTCATTCTAACAAATGAATGCAAGGGGAATAGATGATCGGGAACATAATACACACATCCATAAATCCCATATAAATATATAAAAATTCCAATTTCAAAAAAAAGCAACAAATAGATTCAAGTTCATCCAATAATTGCATTACATAAGACAGTTTTCAAAGATGTCCCCTTGGGAACAGGGCTTGTGCTGTGGTAGCTGGGTCATCTCTTACAGATTTAATGGTACACCTTGAACAAGCTGGCAGGATGAATTGTACTGAATCACAAGAGTTCATCACCTCTAGCAATTAGTTTTAACCAATTTATCAGTTTAGTCACTCAAAGAACATTTGAATAATAGTGTTCGGGAGGTTAGTCAAATACTATTTTCAATTACCATCATTGAGAATAGGCAAAGAAATACAATCAAAAGGTTTTTCCAGTGTTTGCTGAGAGTCAACTATAATTCAAGTTGATGTCATAAACAAACTTCACCTGACTTCAGAAAACAACACCCCAACATTCCCTTCCATTAATATTGCTGGGAAGAGAGGAACAATAGAGAGACGCAACATTCTCCTGGAAGTGCTAACTCCAGCTATAACTATAAAATCAACCAAGTGTGTTGAGCACAGCTGTCCCAAATGCATGGCCTCAGGTGGGCTTCTGGCTTCACCAAGATCTCCCATACCCGCCCCAGAAGAAGCCATTCCTGACAGCTGACATTATGAGGGGTCTAGTTCACAGATGATCCCCCAAATCCAAATATGTTGGGTGAATCAAGCATTCCTTGTCCTCAGAGTATCCACTTCAACAGTCCTTGACCTACCTGGGCACAGCCCCCAATTCTCACCTGGACTCACAGAATGCAAATTGCTCTGGGCGTTTACTTATTATACATTTCTGAAGCACGTCCAGGGAGGCACCATTAGGTGTTGGAGGGAAATGCAAAGCAGGATATTACCAGCATGTTTAGTCTGTTGCTCTAAGCCCGTATTAGCATCTTCCTTCTAGTTCAGTGGTTCTCCACCTTCCTAATGCCTCCTAAGGCCGTGATCCTTTAATATAGTTCCTCTTGTTGTGGTGACCCCTAATCATCAAATTATTTCTGTTGCTACTTCATAACTATAATTTTGCTACTGTTATGAATTATAATGTAAATATCTGATATGCAGGATGTATTTTCATTGTTACAAAGGGGTTGCGACCCACAGGTTGCCAACTGCTGTTCTAGTTGGAGGTGAATATTGAAAGTGTCTGTTCACAGTCTTGGTTCTTGTTCTTTTTTTTTTTTTTTCTGATTAATATTGAGGGTACAGATGATTAGGTTACTATATTTGCGTTTGTTAGGTAATATCTCTGTTGCAGCTGTGCCCTCCCTCAGGAGGTGTGCTCTATACCCTTACATTGTACCCATTAGGTAGTAGCCATTATTTTTAATGTTTGCACAATACATCTCCCTGCTCTTGACCTGGACCCACAAAATGGATCCACCACCAGTTTCCAAGAAGAGAGGCATCTAGGACCTTTTCCCAGCCCCTAACATTGTCACAGCATGAACACTACCTCTTCAAGACTAGGTTGTACTTCAGGACCAAGCTGTTAAAGGAACATGGAATACGTTCCTCAGCTCTAATTCCGTCAAGTTGACAGCCCCTCCTCTGGCAGTCCAGATCACATGATATATCACTTCAACAACACGGTTTCCCTCACGTTCTCAGTCCCTTTTCCAATCTCTGTAGCCACTCTACAAATTCCCAACCTGTATCAGGCCATCCAACCTCGTCTTTACTACTGTGTGGAGGCATCAGGCACTCCTGAGAAAAATCACCAAGGGGTTTACAGATTGGTTCTACCATAATGGATAATGGCCGAGCCCTGCTGAATCACCAGCGGGACTTGGAAACTTGCCATACCTCTCCATGCAAAGGATTTCCAGCATATTCTTCCAAGTCACCACCATTGTTCTCAGAGTCCCCAGCTCCACCCTCACCCCTAACTCCAAGGAGAGAATAAAAACCACTCTGGGGACTCAGCGCCTGTGACAGTGGTTAGGGCGCCGGACACATGCACTGAGGGTGGCGGGTTCCAACCCGGCCTGGGGCCAGCTAAACAACAATGACAACTGCAACAAAAAAATAGCCAGGTGCTGTGGCGGGTGCCTGTAGCCCCAGCTACTTGGGAGGCTGAGGCAAGAGAATCACTGAAGCCCAAGAGCTTGAGGTTGCTGTGAGCTGTGATGCAACAGCACTCTACTGAGGGTGACAAAGTGAAACTGTCTCCCAAAAAAAAACCCATTCTGGGGGTTTCCTCAGCTCCTCCCACACCCACGTACCCTGTGACTTAGTCACACCCACAGCCCACCCAGTGTGGCTTCTTCCTGTCAGGAAGCACAACATCTTCTTACACCCAGACCTTCAACCCTCACTTATCTCCTGGGGAGCCTCATTTCATCATTCCTACAGGGCTTGCCTGCGCCACACTGGGCTCCTACACCCAAACACTGGGCAAGCCTGTGTCTCCCCCACCTTTGAAGAAAAATGGTCCTCTCTAGAACTCCAGCCCTCCTGAAAGGTAACTCAGTAGTAAGTGTCTAGCTGAGTTACCATCCTTACCTGCACCTTTGGAATCTATGAGCTGAGCTCATAGTAACTTCAATCTCTTGGTCTCAAGCAATCCTCTTGCCTCAGCCTCCCAATAAGTGGGACTACAGGCACCTGCCACACACCTGGGTCTTTCTTTTTAAGAGACAGGGATTTGCTCTGTTACCCAGCCTGGAATACAGTGGCATGATCATGGTTTTCTACAGCTTCAAACTCCTGGGTTCGACTGGTCCTCCTGCCTCAGTCTCCTGACTAGTTGGGACTACAGTTGTGTGCCACTGTGCCCCACTTTTTTTCTTTTTCTTTCTTTCTTTTTTTTTTAATGTTTTAGAGAGACAGAGTGCCACTATGTCACCTAAGTTGGTCTCAAACTCTGGACCTGTGGTGACCCTCCCACCTTGGCCTCCCACAGCACTGAGATTATAGGCATGAGCTACACGCCAGCTGAGAAACTCTTATTCCAATTGCATATACTCATCCTCAGTAGTGGTATAAAATACATTTCTTGCTATTGGTTGTGGCTAAAAGGAAGAGGAAGAAAAAGAGAAGGAAAAAGAAGACAATAACAAAAACGACACAAAGTCTAGTAGCAAGGTCATTCACAACAAGGTAAAAAGGCAGAAAAAAGGTTTAAACACGAGGCTGGCCAATAAGGAAACACTACAAAAAAGTAACCTTATATTTAGGGTTAATATTTAAACTCTTAGACAATGCTGAGTACCAGGAAGAATATTCACACACACATATATATAAGATTTTCTTTCTTTATTTTGCAAATATGAGAAGCAATTGCTTGGGTGGGGCACTGGGCGTGCCAAACCACTGCATTTTAAACAATCTGAGAGCAGACCCTCTGGAGGGTAAGACCTAAGAGCAAATCTGCCTATGAAAAGTAGAAAGATACCTCTTTTGAAGCAGGAATAAAACCAAGCTCCTCTTCTTCTTCTTCTTTTTTTTTTTTTCAATGCTGGCAAATTAAACAATCAAGTAAAATGGAGAAAAATGCCTCACTTGGTTATAATCTCAATTTGAAAACATTCCACGTGGCAGTCAGTAATCTTCCCTCATTTCAGGATTAACCAGACATAATTTCAGGGCAAATAATCACATCAGCAGATAAAATAACTGTATTTCAGAAACACTCTGCAGCACAGATCATTTATTCATCCCAGCAATATTTATTGAATGCCTAGTATGTGTTTTATAAAACACACGAATAGGAGACTTAGCCCTCTACCTCAAAAAACTTAGAATTCTGATAACAAATCAAAAGAAATTCCTAGGTAAACATGCTGAATTAAGACCAGGCCTTTATCCCTCCAAAAATGCTAAAAAAATGAAAGTGGTAGAATTTTAAAAAATGTATTAAGCTCCAAAGACAAAAAGAATGGCAGAGGGGACAACAGTGTCCCACCCTACCTTTGGAAAATGGAGCAGGCAGAAGTGTGATGACTGATTTACTAAAATAAGCAAAGTTGTCAATTAAAAGGTGAATTCCAGAGAGAAACCAGCCAACTCTCCTCAGAAAATACCTGAGAGCAACACTTGGCGGCACCATGTCCCTAGAAAACAAGGAATAAGCCAGAGATAATGGCTAACTCTTACCTATAGAGTACTTGACTTTCCACCTGCAGCTCTTCTAGGGACTACAGCTGAGTGAGAACACACAGAGGGTACCAAAAATATATATATATATCATTTAAGAAAGGGAGAAACAGTATTGAAACTAATACTCAAGTCACGTTTGACTTCTGAAGAGCCTCAAGATAACGATACACAAGATAACAAATGTTGAGTATTACAACCTTAATACCTTTTTTCCTTTCTTAAAATGTGCGTACACTCTTTAGTACCCTCTGGCATGTGCACATACATGCAGACACACACAGATACATATATCCCCCCTGGCCTGGCGCCTGTGGCTCAACAAGCAAAGGTGCCAGCTACATACACCTGAGCTGGCGGGTTCGAATCCAGCCCGGGCCGGCCAAACAACAATGACAGCTGCAACCAAAAAATGGCTGGGCATTGTGGCGGGTGGCTGTAGTCCCAGCTACTTGGGAGGCAGAGGCAGGAGACTCGTTTGAGCCCAGGAATTGGGAGGTTGCTGTGAGCTGTGATGCCACCTCACTCTATCCAGGGTGATAGCTTGAGGCTTTGCCTCAAAAAAAAAAAAAAAAAGATACACACATCCCACTATCAGTTACAATTGCTTTATTCAAGGATACACAACTTCAGCAAAGACCATGCAGTTGGGGGACCTCTTAGGACAGCTTGCTCCAGCCTCAAGAGTTAGTAATGTTCAGAAAGCAGCTCTCACTGACATCGTCCACACAAAGCAAAGCTTTAACAAATCAAAGCAGGTCAAATTTGTTTGCCATGCCACAAATTTGCAATGCCACAATTCTTATAGGTATGCGTAATACTCAGGCTCACGTTACCATTCAGAGGCCTTACACAAACCATCTGCACCCTTAAGAATAAACATTTATAATGCATGCAACTCTCCTGGACCTGAAACCTAATTCAGAGCCTGCAAAGCATGTATCTTCGTCTATGAGAGAAAATTGCCTCTAAGTCACTACCTCTGGTTTTATTGTACAGAAAAACTAACCCATTACTTGGTTCAAGACACCAACAGAATGATTCTTTCCCTGAAGACATTGGGTGTCTTCAGAGAAAGAAGACACTCAGATAAAAGACTTCTATGCACTAACAATGAAACCTACCATAGACTGTGTCCTCAGAACTGCCTATCAGCATGTTAGCAACCTACTTCCAAATAGGAATGCTGGCCAAGATATTTAAATAGTCTCTAACAAGAAAGAATGAGACAGAAAGGAATTACTAGGAAAAACAGTAAACTGTTAGATACAGTAACAATGCTGTACAAATTGTTAAACATACACACAGGATATGCTCACAGTTAAAAGATGGAGTACCTGTATCAATGAAAAAGAAACAGCACTGCTTGTTCTTAAAAAAAAAAGAGAGAGAGAGAGAGACTAGGCCGCGCCTATGCCTCATCCAGTAGGGCGCCAGCCCCATATACCGAAGGTGGCAGGTTCAACCCCATCCTTGGCCAAACTGCAAAAAACTGAAAAATAGCCAGGCATTGTGGTGGGCACCTGTAGTCCCAGCTACTCGGGAGGCTGAGGCAAGAGAATCTCCTAAGCCCAGGAGATGGAGGTTGCTATGAGCTGAATGACGTCATGACACTCTACCGAGGGCGAGAAAGACCCTGTCTCTACAAAAAAAAAAAAGAGAGAGAGAGAGAAAGAGACTAGAAAAGCTTTGAAAATTAAAAAGTATGACAATCAAAATAAAGTCAGAGGAATCTCCAAGAAATTGGAATTTTTTTAAAAAATAGATTTAAATTTGTATCCCATCCTCATTGGTTATAGCATTTCAAGGTTCACTTGTGCCTAATAAATAACAACAACAAAAAAAATAGATGCAAGCCAGGCATGGTGGCATGAGCCTGTAGTTTCAGCTACTCAGGAGACTGAGGTAGGAGGATGGAGGGTCACTTAAGCCCAGGAGTTGGAGGCTACAGTGAGCTATGATCACACCACTGCACTCCAGCCTAGGCAACATAGCAAGACCCTGTCTTCAATAAAAAATTTTTAAAAGATGGGAAATTAGAGAAAAAGATGAAACAATTTAGGGGATCAAGCAAGAAGTTGTCATGTCATGAAAGACAGAGTGGAGATCACTGAAAGGAAGAAAATATCAAAGAAATAAGTCAAAAGGTTTCCTAGGACTATGTCGACGAAACGTCCCAGGAGAAAAGCCCATCAAGTGTGCACACAGGGAGTTTTAAAGCACGTCAGCAGTTGAGAACAACAAGAGTAGCCTGAGAGACTCCAGGAAGACAGTTCACATGCAGCGGATCTGAAATCAGACTAGCTGCAGACCTTCACCTCCAAGACCAAAGGTTGTAACATGAGGAGTCTCCATCTAGCCAAATTATCCATCAAGTGAAACAGCTGGGGACACATCTGACATTTTCACAAATGCAGTGTCTAAAAATGTAAACAAAAAAATAAATTTGCCTCCAAATTTCTTAAGTATTTCTTAAGAAGCCACTGGTAGGGGCAGAGCCTGTGGCTTAGTGAGTAAGGCATCGGCCCCATATACCAAGGGTAGCAGGTTCAAACCCGGCCCAGGCCAAACTGCAACAAAAATAGCTAGGTGTTGTGGCAGGCGCCTGTAGTCCCAGCTGCTCAGGAGGCTGAGGTAACAGAATTACCTAAGCCCAAAAGCTGGAGGTTGCTGTGAGCTGTGATGCCACAGCACTCTACCAAGGGTGACAAAGTAAGACTCTGTCTCAAAAAAAAAAAAAAAAAAGAAGAAGCCACTGGAGTATGTACGTCAGCAAAGAAGGAGTAAACTCAAAAGGAGTTAGCTGAGTTCTGAAGGTCACAAGAAACCCCAAGCAAAATGGTGGTGAAAGGAAAGACCAAAGTGACAGTCATTTACAAGGCCGAGAAACCACCACGGTCCTGCATGGAAGACTGTATGTGTGTGTGCGTGTGTTAGGATAGAGGGGGAAGAAAGAAAGAAATCCTCAGTTACCAAAATAGGAAGTCAGCAGATAACGTAAAAAGTATTGAAATTGAAAAAAGTACAGCATAAGCATACTACTTAGAAATATAGAAATAAATAGCAAAAGAAAAGCCAGTAATTATTGAAAGTAATTGCTCTTGGGAGAAAAATGTGGGAAAGAAGGGGCTGCTATTTTCATTATAAATTATTTAACCCTATTTGATTTCTGAAATTGTGTATATGTGTGTGTATACATATATGTAAATAACTTCTATTAAAAAATAAAAAGTAATTTTAGAAAGGATAAGTGTCATTGTCTAAATTGGACAGTGGCATTAAAAACCTATTTGGGAATGCTTTTATTTCCTCTCCTTCCCCACGTTAAACCCCAAAGTTTAGACGAAACATCCTTAAAGACATTATTTATCCTAAAGTTATGAGCTGTTATTTGATTTTACCCAATGCAGGTTTTTTTTCAGTCTGCAGTTCTCAGAATAAGGGTTCCATTACTTTACAAGCTTCTAAGTAGAGCAATACACTTTAATATATGTCTTGACTTTACTTTGAGGGGTAGATATAGCATTTGATCTGAATTCTAATGTCCCTAATACATTGTTTTCAGTTTTATGGAGGTATAATTGACAAATAGGTATCTATATTATAGAACATGACTTTTATACATATACATTGTAAAATGATTACCAGCCAAGTGCAGTGGCTTATGCCTATAATCCCAGAAGTCTGGGAGGTTCAGATGGGTGGATTGCTTGAGCTCATGAGATCAAGGCCAGCCTCAGCAAGAGCAAGACTCCATCTCTAAAAAATGTACTGTGACAGGCACCTGTAGTCTCAGCTATTCAGAAGATTGAGGCAATAGGATCTCTTGAGCCCCAAAGTTTGGGGTTGCTGTGAGCTATGTGTGAGGCCACAGCACTCTACCCAGGATAAGATATTGAGACTCTGTCTCATAGTGAAGATCTTAAGGAAGATGACTCACTAGATGCAGCTTTTGTCAGAGGCTCTTGTCCAGAGGAAGAGATACTGGACAGAAGTGGACTCAGTGAAGCTGAAGGTGGGGAGCTGAGTTAAGAAAGAAAATAAACAAGTGCACATCATCTCTGCTGAGGGAAGCTGCAACTCCAAAAAAGACGATCCAAGAAAACAAATGCCAGGTACAAAGCCCATCAACAAGAGGATGAGAGACTCCTCCCCCAAAACAGGACACTTACTGTGGGTTTTCTACAAGCAAGCAGGGAACAAAAGACCTCTCATTTTACCCCATGTAAGAGAAACACTAAAAACCAGGCCTCTTTCTCCAAGGAGGTCTCACTTATCAGCCTAGGCATCATCCTGCCTGGCATAAAATGGAACAAATATTTTCCCACATTTCTGAACTCCCAGACCCCCCTTCCTCCCTTGCCTGGTTGTCTGAAGGTCTGCCCCTTGCAGACCCCAGAGGGTTTGGAAATCCCCTCAGAGGTCTGGGCATTGTGTGGGCTGCTGGAGAGCAGTGTGGAAACAGTGACTCAAGTGGAAGCTAGGGGGTGTGGGAAGAGAGAGAGACATAGGAAAGAGAGACACATGGCCACAGTACGTGGCAGGTGATCTTTTCTGACTCAGTGGCTCACTGGCGGGGTCTAAGCTCCATCCCCTTGAGTTTGTGGATGGAACTGCTTGTTGATTTCTACTCTCAGGCCACTGGAGACCCTCTGAACTCTCCCTGTTGAGCAGTGATTGTACTGCCTGGAACAATCTGATTAGAACTCTTGACCAGGGCTGTCCACCTGGAGACCCCCCAAAATTGAGTGGCGGTTGTTTTATTGTGAGAAATGAGTTATTCTCCTCCTACAGCTGTCGCTGGTGGGGAAGGGCAGGGCACCGCAGTTGCTTATATCTCTCCCAATGAGATTTCAGCCTCTTACTGCAACTTGTTAGGATTATGTAAAGGCTGGCTGACTTCAAGAAAGAGCCAGCTTGCAGTGTCACACCAAGCAAGTCCTCAGAATCTCTGGCTACAGCTCTGAAAGAGACCGTTGTAAGGCTAAAAGGGAAAAACCACAATCGCAAGCCCCAGCAAATTGGTAAAGGGCAGGTTAACCACTTCCTGGGGTCCCCAATCCAATCTTGCCTGACCAGTTTTAATTGCCAAATTGCAGAAAATACTCATGGGGCAGAACCAGCACAAGAACTCTGGCAACATAAATAATCAGAGTAGATCAACTCCAAGGACTGTCAAAGGAGGGGCAACAGAAGATGCGATTCATAGACAAATGGCTGAATTTTCAGTAATGGACTTCAGAATATGGATGGATATAGATGGCAAATAAGATGAATAGAATGAAAGGAAAGGTGGAAATAGAAATCCAGAGAGTATTCAAAAGTTGTCTCAAGAAATTAATGAATTCAAAGACAAAGTCTCCAAGAATACGGACATAATGAGAAAAGATAGCAGAGCTCAAAGGGGTGAATAAGTTATTAGGGAAACGTTGAAATACAGTAGAATCCCTCAGTAATAAAGTTGAGCAGGCAGAAGAAAAGCTCTCAGAAATTGAAGAGAAGGCTTTTGAATGATCTCAAGCATTTAAAGAGGCAGAAAAATGGAAAATAAGAACAGAACATTTCCTGAGAGACTTGTAGGATCATTCCAAAAGATTAAACATCCAACTTACGAAATTCTTGAAGGAGAAGATGGTTCTAAAAAGCGCAGATGCTCTACTGCAAGATATTATGGAGGAGAATTTCCCAAGTATTGCAAGAGATATAGAAATTCAAATAGTAGATAGTTTCAGGACCCCAGCAAGACTCAATCCAAATAAATCATCTCCTAGACACATTGTAATTAACTTTGCCAAAGTTAATGTGAAGGAGAAAATCCTGCAAGCAGTCAGACATAAGAAAAGCATTACAAAGGGAGAAATATTAGAATGACTGCAGATCTTTCGGCTGAAACTTTTCAAGTCACAAAACAACTTTCAACCCAGGATCTTGTATCCAACTAAACTGAGTTTCATTTGTGATGAAGAAATCAATTACTTTACTAATATACACATGTTGAGGAAATATGCCATAATTAAAACCAACTCTCCAGGAAATACTCAGACTCATCATCCACAATGACCTGCATACTGACCTACCACCAAAGTAAACTCACCCAGAATTTATCGAACAAAACCTAACTTCCACACAGTGAAAGGATTAAAAATGTGCTCTGGATCTTTGAAAAATATGACAGCCAAAACACTACTATAACCTTTCAATTCTCTCAATTAATGTGAATGACTTAAATTCTCCTCTGAAGAGGCACAGGTTTGCTGACTGAGTACAAAAACTAAGGCCAGGGATATGTTGCCCACAAGAGATTCATCTTACCTCAAAGGATAAAAAAAGACTCAGGGTGAAGGGATAGCCATCTATAATACAGGCAAATGAAAATCAGAAAATAGCAGGGTTTGTGATTTTATTTGCAGATACAATTGGATTAAAATGAACAAAGATAAGGAAAGACAAGGATGGACACTAAATATTTGTCAAGGGAAACACTCAACATGAAGAGATTTCAAGAATTAACATTTTTGCACCTATCTGAATGCTGCTCAATTTATAAAGCAAACCCTAAAAGATATGAACAATTTGACATCTTCTAGCACTGTAATAGTTGGAGATTTTAACACCCCTTTGGCAATTCTGGATAGATCCTCCAAGAAGAAACTAAACAAAGAAATAATGGATTTAAACTTGACCCTAGAACAAATGGACTTAACACACATCTACAGAACATTTAATCTTAATAAAACTGAATACACATTCTTCTCATCAGCCCATGGATCATCCTCCAAAATTGATCATATCTTAGAACACAAGTCTAACCTCAACAAATTTAAAAGAATAGAAATTATTCTTTGTATTTTCTCAGACTACCATGGAACAAAAGTTGAACTCAACAGCAACAGAAAGCATCATGAAAACTAAATAACCATATGATGAATGATAGCTGGGTAAAAAATAAGATGGAGAAGGAAATCATCAAATTTTTCAAACAAGATGATAATGAGGTCATAAATTATCAAAACTTGTGGAACACTACAAAGGCAGTCCTAAGAGAGGAACATATAGCATTAGAAGCCTTCCTCAAGAAAGCAGAAAGAGAGAAAGTCAACAGCATGTAACGGATCATCTCAAGCAACTAGAAAGGAAGAACAATCCAACCCCAAACCCAGCAGAAGAAAAGAAATAACTGAAATTAGAGCAGAATTAAATGAAATTGAAAACCAAAGAATCATTCAGAAAATCAATGAAACAAAAAGTTGATTCTTTGAAAAGATTAATAAAATTGATAAAGCTCTGGCTAGCCTAACCAGAAACACAAAAGTAAAAATCTCTAATAACATCAATCAGAAACAATGAAAGAGAAATAACAACAGATACCACAGAAATTCAAAAAGTCTTCAATGACTAACTACAAAAAAAATCTATTCCCAGAAATATAAAAATCTGGAGGAAATGGACCAATACCTAGAAATGAACCACCTTCCTAGATTCAACTTGAAAGAATTAGAAATTTTGAATAGACCTATATCAATCACTGAAATAGCACTGAAATCTCCCAAAATAGAAAAGGCCTGGACTAGATAGCTTCACATCAGAATTCTACCAAACCTTCAAAGAGGAACTAGTACTATCCTACATAACCTTTTCCAAAACATAGAAAAAGAAGGAATCCTCCCCAACTATGAAGCAAATATCACCTGGATCCCCAAACCAGGAAAGGACACAATAAAAAAGAAAACTATAGACCAATATCATTAATGAATATCAATGCAAAAATATTCAATACAATTCTAGCTAACAGAATTCAATGACACATCAAAAAAATATACACCACAATCAAGTTGGTTTTATCCCAAGGTTGCAAGGTTGGTTCAGTTTATGTAAATCTATAAATATAATAACCACATAAATTTAAAAAAGACCATATGATCCTATCAAATGCAGGAAAAGTTTTTAATAATATCCAGCATCCTTTTGTGATTAGATCACTTAAGAAAATGGGTATAGAAGGGACATTTCTTAAGCTGATAGAGGCTATCTACAGCAAACCCACAGTCAATATCATATTGACAAAGATGCCCATTATCACTACTGCTATTCAACATAGTAATGGAAGGCCTACTCATCACAATCAGGCAAGAGAAGGGGATTAAGGGTATTCAAATGGAGTCAGAAGAGGTCAAACTCTACTCTTCATGGATGATATGATCTTATACCTGAAAAACCCCAGGGACTTGACTACAAAGCTCTTAGAAGTGATCAAGGAATATAGTGGTATCTCACAATACAAAATCAGTATGTACAAATCAGTAGCTTTTATATATACCAACAACAGTCAAACCAAAAATATAGTTAAGCACTCTATTCCTTTTACAGTAGTGCCAAAGAAGATTAAATATGTGGGAATTTGTCTAACAAAGAACATGAAAGATCTCTACAATGAGAATTATGAAATCCTAAGAAAACAAATAGATGAAGATGTTAACAAATGGAAAAACATACAATGCTTGTTGCTGGGAAGAATCAATATTGTTAAAGTGTCCATACTACCCAAAGCAATCTAAAGATTTAATGCAATTTCTATCAAAGCACCAGTGTCATACTTTAAAGAACTTGAAAAAATACTGCTTTGTTTTATACGGAACCAGAAAACCTCAAATAGACAATATATTACTTAGAAATAAAAACAAATTAGGAGGCATCACCTTGCCAGACTTCAGGTTATAATATAAATCTACAGTGATCAAAACAGCAAGGTACTGACACAAAAGTACAGATGTAGATACATGGAACAGAATAGAGAATCTAGACGTGATCCCAGCCACATATGTTCATTTGATCTTTGACAAACCTAACAAAAATATACATTGGAGAAGATTCCCTATTTAATAAATGGTGCTGGCAGAACTGGCTAATTACCTGTAGAAGACTGAAAATGGACACTCACCTTTCACCACTAACAAAAATTCATTCTCACTAGATAAAAGATTTAAATTTAAGACATGAAATTATAAAAATACTATAAGAAAGTGCAGGGAAAACACTTGAAGATATTGGCCTGAGAAAATATTTTATGAGGCGGACCCCCCACCCCTGGCAATTAATTCAATAACAAAAATATATTACTGGGATGTGATCAAGCTAAAAAAGTTCTGCACAGCTAAGGACACTGTAAGTAAAGCAAATAGCCTTCAGAATGGGAGAAGATTTTTACAGGTTATGATTCTAATGAAGGTCTGATAACTGGAATCCATAGAACTGAACAGAAACTTCTCTGAAGACAACAGATGAATGGCCAATAAACACATGAAAAAAAATGCTCATCATTTTTAATCATCAGAGAAATGCACATAAAAACCACTTCAAGATATCACCTAACTCCAGTAACATTACCCCACATCACAAAATCCCAAAAATGTTAATGTTGGGATGGATGTGGAGAGAAGGGGAACACTTCTCCACTGCTGGTGGGATTGCAAACTAGTACAGCCTTTTTGGAAAGAAGTGTGGAGAATTATTAAGGAACTAAAAGTTGATCACCATTTGATCCTGCAATTCCACTCTTAGGTATCTACCCAGATGAACAAAAATCATTTTACAACAAAGACATTTGCACCAGAATGTTTTTTGCAGCCCAATTCGTATTTGCCAAGTCATGGAAGCAACCCAAATGCCCATCAACCCATGAATGTACTATATTGTAATATAATTGTAGTATATGTATACCATAGAATACTATGCAGTCATTAAAAATCATGGAGATTTTATGTTTTTATGTTTACCTGGATAGAGTTAGAACACATTCTTCTTAGTAAAGGATCTCAAGAATGGAGAAAAAAGTATCCAATGTACTCAATACTATTATGAAACCAATATATGATCACTTACACATTCATATGAATGTTAAAACACAAATATAGTCCAGAAAAGAGGGAAGAGGGGAAAGGAGAGAAAAGGGAGGGGAGGTGGGAAGGTGAACGGAGGGAGGGTATTTGGTGTGATCTTACCTAATGTGCACAATGCAAGGGTTCATTTCAAAACAACTAAGTGTATATTATAAAAATCTTACCACAAAAAATAAGTGAGGTGATGGTTGCATTAATCAGTTTGATTTAAGCATTCCACATTATATATCAAATCATCACATTGTCCCCCATAAATGTATACAGTTATGATTTAATAAAAATTAAGTTCAAAAAATAAAAATAGGAGGGGGGAAAATAAAATACGTATTATATAAATACATATTACTCCATGAAAAAAATAATAAAATAAAATGACCACAATCAAGCTAATTAACATACCCACCACCTGACAGTTATTTTGTATGTATGGTGAGAGCATTTCTACTCTTTTATAAATTTTCAAGTTTCTAATACAGTAGAAACACTATAGTTGACCATCTCCCTACACTACTTACCACCTTCACAGCCACCTCCAACTTTGGGGCTTAAGCTATTCTCTTGCCTCAGCCTCCCACGTAGCTGGGCCCACAGGCGCCCAGCACAACATCCGGCTATTTTTGTTGTTGTTATTGCAGTTGTCACTGTTCCTTTAGCTGGCCCAAGCCGGGCTCAAACCTACCAGCCTCGGGGTATGTGGCTGGTGCCATAACCACTGTGCTACGGGTATTGAGCCAAATTGCCCTAATTTTCATAAAGCAGACAGGCACCACATACAGGTATCGGTACAGAAGGTCTAGTTCCTCCTGCTGACCGCCTCTGTACGTTGACCAGTTTGTTACAGTCCCTTGAGTAGTGAATGAACAAAGGTTCTCCTGTGCATCATTATTAACTACAGCCACCATACTGGACTGATCTGCAGGACATATTTACCCTAACTAAAACTTTGTACCTTTGACTAACATCTCCCTATTCTCCTCCACCACTCAATACAACTCTTTTTTTTTTTGGAGATAGCATCTCACTATGTTGCCCTCAGTAGGCCATCATAGCTCACAGCAATCTCAAACTCCTGGGCTCAAATGTCCTCTTGCCTCAGCTGCCCCAATAGCTGGGGCTACAGGTGCCCATGATAATACCAGCTATTTTTAGAGATGGGGTGTCATTCAAGCTGGTCTTGATCTCTAAGCTCAAGCAATCCACCTGCCTCTGCCTCCCAGAGTGCTAGGTTTGCAGGTGTGAGCCATCACACCTGGCCATCCAATACAACTTTTAAAGACAGGATTGATAAAATTTGTTGCTGATTCTGTGCCTTCTTTCACGTTTTAATAAGTCACTCTATAAGTCGCCCCTCAGCCTCCACCTGTGGACTAACAAAGCCTCACCTCAACAGGCTTTCTTTCCCTACCACAGCTTTCTTAATTCCCTGATCATTTTCCATTTTTCTTCCTAAATCATGTCTAACTCCATTCCTTGCTCTTAATAGAGACTTGCATATTGGTGGAACTATTAAATTTTGAGAAATGGCCACTAGCCCTGTATTAATATTCTGGGTAGAGCCTTGCCTTGGGTTTTCTTTATGGGTCAGCAAACACGCTGGTATTCTTGATACAGACTTCCTTAAACAGCTCAGGTTTTTATTGGGCATCATAAACTTAGAACTGGGGTTACTGTTATCCAGATGCCATACACTCGTATTGCACTCACTGGTATTTGCCAGATCTTCTGGCACCTTATCCTGTTTTAGCAGTTCTCTGGCCAGAATTGTTTAGTAGCGTCTATAAACCAAGAGGCCGGGCTGCCCTCTTCTGTCTGGTAGATTATAAAAATGTCACACGTGACTAGTCTGCATACTGACTCCTCCACAGCTCCACCATTTACAGTGTAGGAATGAGCTTTTTTATTTATCAGCTACCCTGGTTTCTTTCCTCTAAGCCCTCTCTGAAAGCCACAAGACTATCTCTTACAGGCTGCCACCTCTTAAGGAACTCCTTTGGTCTGGACCCCATCAAAGGAACCTGGAAAGAACGTCCACTGCTTCTTCACCAGCATGGCGTATTCACCTTCCCAAGGGCTCCGCCCACACGCAGTTCCCTCTTCCACAAGCCAAGTTGTCTTTCTGAAAAGGTCACTTGTTTATCCTTAATATAGATTTTATTCCCACATTCTGGGTGGAAATAAGATTTTGCCAGAAGTTTCCCAGATGTCTTTTACCCGTGTTCTTGAGATGAAGGTCCATTGACATCTGCCAGTCCTCTCATTTAGTGACCCTTTGAAACAACCTTGTTATGTGTCACAAATTAAAATGTACCTTTTTCAAATTTACTACATGCCATCCAGCCAAAATGGCATAACTTAACTGCTATTTCAGATTTGATCGAGGGCTGGGCATTTGTCACTAGTCCAAAAGCCACACCTTTGGCTGGTGGGGCCAGGCAGGAGAGTGTCTTGGTTGTTAAGTGGGAAGACTTAAGGTCATTGGAAGCTTGAGAGCTGGCCTTCCTGCCTCTGCCACTTCTGAGCTTAGTGAATTGGCGAAGTTTCCTGATCTTCCTGGTCCTCGGTCTCTTCACTGATAAAACAGGGATGACAATAGCAATTACTTCAACAATGCTGGGAAGATGAAAAGTATTACACAGATCAACTGCTCAGTGCAGAGTCCGGCATGGAATAAGTACTCAATAAATGTTTGCTCTCATTTATTAATCATCCTAGGGTCTGCCTCTCCCGTTTATCTTCACTGAGATAAGCAAAAACATTGTTTCCCACTTTGAAACCTCTCCATTTCTACCGCACTATTTTTTTCACTAATTAGTTTCCATGTTCTGATGGAGTCTCTGACAGCCACTTCGTGAGTGCCCCGAAAGGAATCCTTAGGTAATAACAAACCACCTGCTTTCTACCTGACTTGCTTGTCGTGACTCCCCAGTCACCTTTCTGGTCCTAAAATAAGTTTACCCCAGAAACAGCCTGAGCTTGCGGGTAAGACAGCTGGGGTTCCTTCCCTTTTTTTGACTGTTAACCAGTGGCCTTCTGACCATGTATTTATCCACTCCCTCCAAGTTCCCTGTAGGTTGTTAAGAGTTCCCCATTTTTTCACTTATGTGTTTCCTTCTAGTGTTTTTCTATAATTAATGGCAGCTGTTTTAATTTGCAGTTTTCAACTTCCCTCCTGATTCCTTACTTTGAACTATATCTCTCCTCTGTGAAGAACAGCTTTCACTCTTTCCCCACCAGCTTCTATGTGAGTTAGAAAGCAGGTGTGACCTGAACCAAGTTCCTCTCTCTGGAGCCCGTGCAGAGCAGGGTCACATATTCAAATGCCTTTTGGGGGGCTGGGCAGAGGAAGTGAAATGAGTAAAGTTTCAGGGGTTGGAGGAGATAGTAGCATACCATAAATCACAAACAGTAGCCACTTTTTTTTAACTTTATTCAAATTAATATGAGGTATGAGGGTATAATACTTAGGTTACATTGTTCTCACTTCCAGGTAAAGTTCCATTTGTAGAAGAACCCCTCACCCAGGGGGTGTATATACAAAAGTTTTTAAAAAATAATAATAAAGAATAGAAAAGCAAGTATCCAATGTACTCCATACTAATATGAAAGTAGTGAATGAACAATCACATGCTCACACAAGTGAAAAACACAATGAAATTCATGAAGAAGGAAGCGAAGAGAAGGAAGGGGGGATTGGTAAGCTCTCCCCTACAGGCACAGTGTAGGGGCACAGGGCACACCTCCTTGGTGAAGGGCTCAACTACAAGTGGGATTTTAACTAAAAAATGCAAACAATATAACCTAATCATATATACCTTTATATTAATATTAATCTGAAGTAAAAAATAAAATTTAAAAAGTAAAGTCAAAAACAAAGCAATATCAACAATTCAGCACAGTAAAGAGTTACCAAGGAAAAATGTTCAGTCATGATTGCCAGGTATTCAGGGTTTTTTTTTATTTGTTTGTTTTCAAAACAAGCTTGAAATCTGGATGATTAGGTGAAGTACTGGGATTTTCTAATATTGGTGATTAATAATAGTGAAACATTGTCTAAACTAAAAAAGGAATGCTGTACAAGCAGGTGATCCACCAGCTACACGTGGATACAGGCCTCCCCTGTGGCGCCGAGTGTGATGACAGCTGAAGTTCCTTATTGCACTAACATTCTACAGCTTTACAGAGCTCTAGAGAGTTCTCCTTCTTGCAGTTTCTGAAACCACCTGTTTGAGGAAAGTGGTCTTCTCACCCAAGGACCTCACTTCCACATTTCGGTCTAATATCAATATTTATTCTGAGATAGAAGTCTCTCATTGACACTTACACATCACATTTTATAGGTTTTATCTTCCTCTAAAGATTTACAGCTCAAGATTGTATTTCTAGGGTAAAGGAAAATTTATATGCATTATTAAGATCTACGCAATCTCAGATTCTCATTTTTTGGCCTGTTATGTCAGTCTTTTCCCTGAAATAAAATGTTGAAAACCAACTACATTGGCCTATGAATTTCCTTCCCCAATCCTTGCACACCATCTGGTGGCAGAACTGCCTACTTAAAACAAGTGAAATGCTTGGTGAAGACTGCAGGCTAAGTGAATCTGGGGAGGAGAAAAGAGGTAGGAAGAACAGAATAAGAGGAAGAGGAAAAGAAAACGGAATGACAAAGAAACAGAACATTGACATGTGTTAAGCAGCCATCATTAATCTACAAATCCAAAGGATAATTGCTGTGAATTAGCAAGTGGCCACTTATATAAAATATTAAATTTCTGTCTATAAAGAAAACTCTTCATAAGATTTTCTGTTATCCATCTAAGTACATTTTACAATAACATTATTAAAGGAAAAGAAGGAAGGAAAGATCAATCAAAAGACAGAATAAACATCATCATTATAAATTTAATTGTGTCCTCCTCCCCAAATCTATGTTTATGTCCTAACTCCCAGGACTTTGGAATTTGACCCTATTTGGAAATCAAGTCATGGCAGATTTAACTAGTTAAGATGAGGTTACGCTAAAGTAGGATGTGCCCCAAAGCCAACATGACTGATGAACTCATAAACAGGGAAGACGTGGACCAAGACACAGAGAGAACACAATGTGAAATAAAAGGCAGAGATCAGGGTGATATAACAGCTACAAAGGTACACCTGAGATTGCCAGCAAACCACCGAAGACTTGGAGGAAGGCGTGGAACAGATTCTCTTTCTGAGTTCTCAGAGAAACCAATCTTGCTAACACCCTGATTTCTAACCTCCAGGACAATGACACAATACATTTTTGTTGTTTAAGCCACCGGGCTCATGGTACTTTGTTATGGCAGCTTAGCAAACTGACCGACAGTCTATCTCTGGCTTTGAATTTTATGCCTTTTTATTTTTAATCTCAAAAGAATCACATCATTGTCTTCTGTCTCATTACAACTCAGTATCACAAAATCAAATCATCTACATTCCAGAGATAAAGTCAGCAGATTCCATTTGACTTAGCAAATATTTATTAATCTATCTACTACAATGAGGTATTTAAAGTGAAATAATAACTCATTCCTAGACTCATAAAGTGCCAGCATTAGAAAGTACATCAAAGTTGATCTGGTGCAAACCCTTCTCATCTTAAAACTAAAGAAATCCTTTCTTGAACATGGATGTAAAAACCCTGAACAAAATATTAGCAAATTGAATCCAACAATACAGTAGAACCTCCATAGTTGACCATTTCCCTACGCTGACCACCTTCTTAAGATGACCTAATTTTTATAGACCAGACATGCACCCCGTGTATGTATCAGTACAGCAGGCCTACTTCTTTATGGTGACCACCTCCATATGTTAACCAGTTTGTTACAGTCCCTTGGGTGGTCAATTTACAGAGGCATATAAATACAACTGTATATAAATATAATTATACACCATGACTAAGTAGAAGTTAGCCTAAGATACAAGGCTGGATCGTCAAAACTAAATTAATGTACTTTTTCACATCAATAGGCTAAAGAAGAAAAATCACATGATTCTATCAGTAGATGCGGAACTCAGTTAAGCATAGCCTCTAACCCCTCACCCCCTCAAAAAGAAAAATGCAGATAAAGCATTTGGAAAAACCCAACACCTGTTCATAATAAAAATTCTTAGCAATAGAGGGGAATGTCCTAAACTTGATAAGGGACACTTACAAAAACTTACAGCTAACTATATCTAATACTGAGAACTAGAAGTATTCCCTCTAAAATCAGTAACAAGGCAAGGATGGCCTCTTTCACCACTACCTTTCAACACTATAGTAGAAGTCCAGCTAATATAGCAAGACAAGCAAAGAATGTAAAAGATATATAAAGCAAGAAGAAAGAAGAAAGAAAATTGCAGCAATCAAGGCCCAGAGAGCTGGCGACTATACCCTCACTGGGATAATTAGTAAGCTGCAAAATTTAAATGGTGTCTTCATACCCGGCCCAAGGCTCTGTGCACTCGGAGCCTTAGACCACTTTCTTCTTAGGCAACACAGCTAATCCTACTACTGTTTTTCATTTTTCTTCCATTTATGGAAATACTTACAACCAGGCAAGTCTTTTTCTAATACCAGAGACCTGTTTATAATTGTCGATGGTTGATGTGTTTAGCATATGCCAGACACCGTGTAACTCTTTACATGAATACCTCATTGAATCTTCCTCAAAACCATAAGAGGTAGGTATTATTATGACCCCCATTTGATTGATAGGTAACGGATGCCCCCAAAATTAAGGATCTTGTTCCATATCCATTAGGTCGAAGGTTCTAGAGTTGGACTTTGATTCCAGAGCCCATTCTCTAAACAGAAATGAGACGTTGCCTCCCTGGGGAGAAATTGAAGACTTATACAAGGTAAACATTGGACTGGCCTCACCGTTTTTAAAGTCACAATGATACTAAACTGACTTTATAATGAGAGAGTAGCTCTTAAAGCTTCTACTACCCTATCAAATTCCAAGAGTTACCTTGGCAATCACGAAAGCAAGCAGATGTATGTATTTAGAGAGATTAAGCTAGAAGTAAAAATTCAACTGAAGACAATAATGGTATTAACAGTGAGTCGCGCTGGGTCATGAATAATATATATACCACAGATGTGCCACTAAGATAGGGAAGAAAAGCTCTAAGCAAAGTTTTTTGAACTCTCAATATTTCATTAATAAAGAAAGATACCTGAGATTGTCTAAGTATTTTAGCTAGATCAAATGCAGGCCTTCATCACTTCTCAAGAGCAATGAGAAAATTAAACTCACAAAAAACAAAAAGAATGTAGAGACATTTTTGTCTCTACAACAAAAACATTACTGAGAGAAGAAGCCATCATTACTCCCTTTGGTATTATAAGATAACTAAACAGGCCTTGCATTCACAGGGAAGACCCTGTTTTTAGTAGGAATAGAGTGGGAAGATGGTAAGGAAGAAGGAACAGCTGCTGCCTGCTGGGCTTGCTTCCTCACTGAGAATGCACTCCGTTTTATTTCTTCCTTTCTTTCCTGCTTTCCTCCATGTGTTCATCCAGCAAGTATGTGCTGAAAGCCTAAGTGCCAGGCACTGTGCCAAGACATGAGGATGCCACCGAGATCAGGACAGCAAGTTCCTACCCTGGTACAGCACACATTCTAACGGAGGTGACGGACAATTAAACAGTACAAATTACATCCCAGCGTGATGTGTTTAAGCAGAACAGCATAGGGAGCTACTAGCAAATAAAATAACCTTGTCTAAAGATCAGGGAACCCTTGAAGTGATCTTCAAAGTAAGACCTAAAAGGTGAAGAGGCCGAGCCCAGTGGAAAGCAGAAGATGGAGGAGCGAGTAGAGCTAAGGAAGAATGATCAGGCAGAGGGAACCGTGGCAGGAAAGCCACAGAGAGGAAGAGGATCAGGAATCTTCAAGGAGTCCAGCCCAGGACACGGGGCTGGTTGATGGGAGAGGCAGATACAGGGAGGGTCTTCTGAGCTCCAGCAAGGAGTGTGGATTGGTCCACAGGTAACAGGAAGAAGGATGTATAAGGACAGGGATAATCCTAACAAAAGCTACCCGGGGCGGCTTCCACCACCTGACAGTGCGAGGATTCTCATCTGTTTTAAGTAACAGAACCAGTGGGACATGGCTCCCTGTGGGTGTAACAGGGACAGAAGAGTCCAGAACAGTGCCCAAGTATGATGGCAACTTTTCTGAGCCAAGGAACCCAGGAGATAAACCAAAGGGGTTGGGAAGTAGCTGTGGCAGTGACAATGGTCTATCAGGTAAGGTTTCAAGATCCTTTGGAATAGAGAGACTGTTCTCCAACAGAGACATCGAATATATTCAAGCTGGAAGATGTCCTCTAAATCCTCTGGTTCAATTCCAAACTTTATAAATGAGGAAACAGGTACAAAAGGAGGGAGTGACTCACCAAAATCTCAAAGGAAGTGAGTAAAACTGAATGTAGAATCTCGGCTGGTGTTCACCATCCTACACCTTACACTGCTACTCACGAAGAGTCAAACTTTGTACCTCTCCCTACCTCCTCCCTAGAGCAAATCTCTCCAATTTAGACAGCAAGAGAACAACATCCTGCGTTGTCCACTTACTACTTTTAAATTTTAAATTCACTAAAGGAGAGCATTCAAAAACTTCTCAGGGAAAAAAATCCTATGTAGACAGAGGGTATCTCAGCATGTTCCAATAATGAAACTCAAAATCAGAAATGTTTTTTTTTTTTGAGACAAGAGCCTCAAGCTGTCACCCTGGGTAGAATGCAGTGGCATCACAGCTCACAGCAACCTCCATTCCTGGGCTCAAGCGAGTCTCCTGCCTCTGCCTCCCAAGTAGCTGGGACTACAGGCGCCCGCCACAACGCCCAGCCATTTTTTGGTTACAGCCACCATTGTTGTTTGTCGAGCCCAGGCTGGATTCGAACCCTTCAGCTTAAGTGTACATGGTTGGCGCCTTAGCCCGTTGAGCCACAGGCGCAGAGCCCAGAAATGTTTATATGAAGGGTCCAAATTAATTTTAACAGTGTAAGGAAAATCAATATTGATCATTCAAACTTTTTCACCATTATAGACACATAAAATATTTTAACAGTGTAAGGAAAATCAATATTCATCATTTCAAACGTTTTCAACATTATAGACACATAAAATATTTTCTTAAAAAACATACAGTAAAAATTATCAACTGCCGGATGGCACCCGTAGCTCAGTGGTTATGGCACCAGCCACATTACACCAACGCTGGTGGGTTCGAACCCGGCCCGGACCAGATAAACAACAATGACAACTACACCAAAAAAATAGCTGGGCATTGTGGCAGGTGTCTGTAGTCCCAGCTACTTGGGAGGCTGAGGCAAGAGAATTGCTTAAGCCCAAAAGTTTGAGGTTATTGTGAGCTGTGACACCACGACACTCTACCGAGGGCGATATAATAAGACTGTGTCTCAAAACAAACAAACAAACAAAAATTATCGTACAAAGTTAAGATGTAATAAAAAACAATTTTAAAAAAACTCTAGATTTGGTTAGGAAAAATAGAACCAATATTTCTATCCTCCTTCTGAACAAAACAAAGATCTTAACATTTTTACTTCCCTCTGAAATATCCCCATTCCACATTTGTAGATGTTAGTCACATCTTAATTATAAACCTCCTCTGAAATAAAAAAATAAAATAAAAAAATTATCAACTGCCTTTGCCTTTTTGATTGCTAATAAGGACTCATATCTTTAGAAAATAATTCCTATTGGGCCAGACATGGTGTCTCACGCTTCTAATCCTAGCACTCTGTGAAGCCGCGTGTCGGGCAGAATGCCTGAGCTCACAGGTTCCAGACTAGCATGAGCTACAGCGAGACCCAGACTCTAAAAATAGCTAGGCGTTGTGGCAGGCACCTGTATTCTCAGCTACTCAGGAGGTTGAGGCAAGAGAATTGCTTGAGCCCAAGAGTCTGAGTTTGCTGTGAGCTATGACATCACAGCACTCTACTGGGGGCAACAAAGTGAGACTATGTCTCAAAAAAAATGAAAATTTCTATAATTATAACCCATGTATGTTTTTAGGCAGTATATGAAACTGCATTAAATATAGTAGCTATTAAACAACGTTAACAAATAACCACACAAATCCCAGATGCAGCCGGACCAAGCTGTTTCAATAGTGACTTTCTTCTCAATTACTCTGAGACATTTTCGACCACAGTGTGAAGTAAATTGTTTTGTGTTTCATTGTGGGTTTCCAAAAAGTGCATTTTTCCTGAAGTTCTGATTCTACTCCACCACTCACAATTCTCAAAAGCGACATCTTTCTGAAAACTACAGAGTTCAGGAATATTTCTAAACAATCACGTATTATTTTGTAGATGAAACTGCAACAAATTTATACCCTTGTCTATATAAATCAGTACATGGGAGCACCAAACTAAGATGGATTTCCCATTACTAGGATCGAACTTAATTATGTTAAAATCTGAATATTTCTAGCATTCGCAATTTCAGTATGGGTTCATACTACAGACCAACCTTTTTCTAGGACTGCTCGAATCCTATTTAAAGCAACTTTCAACTGTAATGATGTTATCAAGTGCAAACAAACATATGCATCCACCACCAGCAGAAGTATTGCATTTCTTCTTATAAATCATTGCTACTCGTGAAGACAATCCATCCAACTCCAGGATCTTCCATTCTCAAACAGGTCATAAAGTCATTTATAAATCTACTCTTTCAAAATGGTAAAGCTTAATTCAAAGTCAAATTCAGCCAATTAATTTTTTTTTATTCATACATACGTTGAGTCAAGTGGCATGCAAAAATTGGATGCTGTCCGTAAAGTTTATAATGCCCCAATTTCACGGTTAATTTTAGTGTACTGAATGCTACTGCTCAGAATTCCACATGTAATTGTTTTTCACTTCAGGCAACAACTCATTGGTTTTATCCTAATACCATGGTACCAAGGATGGTAGGAAAGGTGGCATACTCAATGACAAATTGTTCTTAAAAGTCCCAGTATAGCAGGTCAATTACTTTGGGGATGAAAATTGTATGCTTGAGTTTAAAAAACGATGTGGAAAAAAATTTGAGCTAACTAAAACAAGTGAGAAAAACCATAAAGGGGGAAGATTTGAATCCAAAAGACTCTCAATCACAAATATGATGCTCCCAATGTTTGTAAGGTTGAGTGCACAGCACACATGTGGGGTGTAAGGATGTCTTTATTGAAACTTAAGCATGAAGTCTCATGGTGTGATCCACCCTACCCTGCATCTCTGTTTCCATGGGCTGAAAATACACCTTTGGGGTGGGAAAAAAATGGCATGATGAAAGTTTAGTAAAGCGAGACATGTGCCCCTCCCAAATGATGGCTAGGTTCACACCCCTAGTTCCAGAAGGAGACAAGAACATCTATCAGGGAGGCTCCAAATGAGTGGCTGTAGGGCTGCGCTGCCAGCAGAAGGCATACCTACTAATTAACTTCACAACGTGCCCTCCAGTGAGCACGTCTGCTTTGCTGATGCCATAGTTTCTTCTAGTTTTCCAAGTCACTGACGCTAAACTATGGGGAGACAGAAAACACTCAGATCTTCTGGATCAAATGACAGAAAGGGGAGTTTTTGTTTTTTTTTTGAGACAGAGCCTCAAGCTGTCACCCTGGATAGGGTGTGTGTGGCATCACAGCTCACAGCAACCTCCAATTCCTGGGCTCAAGCGAGTCTCTTGCCTCCGCCTCCCAAGTAGCTGGGACTACAGGCGCCCACCACAACGCCCGGCCATTTTTTGGTTGCAGCCGAGATTGTTTGGCGGGCCCGGG
>CAUYON010038039.1:0-36264 GCA_963573935.1 Arctocebus calabarensis
AATACATTTAATATATTGTCCTCAGATAGAGGATGTATCAGATATAAACTGATAAGAACAGATACTACATTTGATCTTAGCCCAAAGGCCAAGAAGCAATCTTTTACCTTACTATAAATTTTACATGAGCTATTATTATTATTTTTTTTTTTGTGGAGACAGAGTCTCACTCGATCGCCCTTGGTAGAGTGCCGTAGCGTCACACTGCTCACAGCAACCTCCAACTCCTGGGCATAGGCGATTCTCTTGCCTCAGCCTCCCAAGTAGCTGGGACTACAGGCGCCCGCCACAACGCCCGGCTATTTTTCTGTTTTGCAGTTCGGCCGAGGCTGGGTTTGAACCCGCCACCTTCGGCACATGGGACCGACGCCCTACTCGCTGAGCCACAGGCGCCGCCCTACATGAGCTATTATTAATGAAGTTTTTGTCCCTCAAAACACCACAGACCCCCAACCAGCAAATACAAACTCAATGAAAAGGCTTCCGAATGTATCAAAAGATAAGGGGAAAATGAAAATGTATATATTTTCAGTTAAAATAAAACATTGAAGGTATGCATTTATTTATAGTTTTTCACAATTTCCTGCTTTAATTAGCTGTAGTTGTTTTCAAAAAACATTTCGTAAGATGGCATTAACTGTAATTGATATCATTCTCTTTCAACATTTAAAAGATCAAAAGATAAAAAACCACTCGTGCAAACCAGAAGTACTATACCTTTTCCTTTTGAATCCACGAAGAAAAGATTAAAAGAGAGAGAGAAGCAAGACATCAGTTCAAAAGTTCAGAAAAAGGTAGGTAAAATTTCAAGAGCGTAAGTGACAAGCTTTTTATTATTATCTGTGGGAATGATACTAAATTTGACTAAATAATGTCTAAAGACATGATTACATTCATTCATGATTATATTCAGGTATGGGTTATGGAAAAGGAAAAAATACATAGTATTTAAATTACAGCACAGTGGTAAACCATGTTTAAGTTACATAGAAAGAAAAACAATTTCAAAAAGATAAGCTACCAAAACACACAATCAGAAAAATGAAAACAAAGGGTCTTGAAATAGAGAAACATTTTTCTTAAGAATTAAATTTTTGAGATTCTGTACAAGCTAAGAAGCAAGACACATGACCAGGAATGGTGGCTCTTGCCTGAGCTCAGGAGTTCGAAACCAGCCTGAGTAAGAGCCAGACCCCGTCTCTAACCTAGCCAGGCACTGTGGCAGGTGCCCATAGTCCCAGCTACTCAGGAAGCTGAGGGAGGAGGATCACTTGAGTCCAAGTCTGAGGTTGCTGTGAGCTATGACACCACAGCACTCCACCAAGAGCAACAAAGAGAAACTGTCTTCAGGAAAAAAAAAGAAAACAAAAGAACCAAGACACACAAAAAATGCCATATACCTATAATTCCAAAAGAATATGCAATATATATCAGCATTTAAAACACGTATAATAATTTATATTTTAATGACCCAGGCATCTATTTCAAAGAGAATCTAATCATACTTTAAAAAGTATAGTTCTTCCTGCTATACTTTCTCCTATTATCCATACAGATGTTTAAAAGAGATCAGAGGACTAGTCAATACTTGATAGCACAACCAAGTGACCATAATCAACAATAAGTTAGGGTATACTTTAAAATAACCAGAACAGAGGAAATGAATGCTCCTAACACAAAGAAATGTTAAATGTCGAAGGTGATGGATACCCCTGATTTGATTCACAATATAAACCTGTATCAAAACATCATATGTGCCCTATAAAGAAATACAATGATTAGGTATTCATATTTTTTAAAAAAAAAAACCAAAAAAAAAAAAATTTAGTAAAAATAAAAGAGATCTGCTCTAATCTAGACCTCTGATCTTAGTACTTCATAGTATTACTACTCTGCAGTTTGTTCCTTGGTTTTCAAGGAATTTTAATCCATTCATTAAAACATATTATCCAAACATCTGACTGCTGTCAATAATAAGAGTAAAATTTATTCACTACACTATTAAAACCCAAAGCACAATCAGAATATTATAATTATTTCTCAAAATGTTCACTGAGGTATACCTTCTTTTCCATGAGACTAAAATATAACATTACTATTTCCTCGTATCTGCATGAAACATACTACAATCTAAAAAAATCAGGAAGCAAAACTAAGGAAATTTAAAAGACAGTATCAAAAGATAATGTACTCTTTTCCTCTGTTAGTTTTAATATTAAAGTATTCATTTTAATTACTTTGGAGTAAGCTCTACATGAGTTTGATTACAAGCAGTTATATGTTTGTATAACCTCTTCATAAGAAAGGAAGGTTAAAACAGAGTAGAGAGCTCGGTGCCAGGCAAATACATCGAAGGTGGTGGGTTCGAAGCCAGCCCAGGCCAGCTAAACAACAGCTGAACAACTGCCACAAAAAAATAGCCAGGTGTGGGTGGTGCCTGTGGCTCAAGGTGTAGGGCACTGACCCCATATGCCGGAGGTGGTGGGTTCAAACCCAGCCCTGGCCAAAAACTGCAAAAAAAAAAAATAGCCGGCAGTACCTGTAGTCCTAGCTACTTGGGAGACTGAGGCAAGAGACTCTCTCAAGCCCAAGAGGTTGAGGTTGCTGTGAGTTGTGACGCCATGACACACTACTGAAGGTGACACAGTGAGACTCTGTCTCAAAAAAATAAAAATAAAAATAAATAAAACGGAATAGAGGAAAAGTGAGTACTACTAAGTGGGAACAAAAAATCAACATATAAGGCCAGGCAGGGTGGCTCACGCCTGCAATCCTAGCACTCTGGGAGGCTGAGATGGTTGGACTGCTTGAGCTCACAAGTTCAAGACCAGCCTGAGCAAGAGCAAGACCCCATCTCTACTAAAAAAAATAGAAAAATTAGCCAGGTTTGTGGCTATAGTCCCATCTACTCAGGAGGCTGAGGCAAGAAGACTGCTTGAGCCCCAGAGTTTCCGGTTGCTTTGAGCTGTGATGATACCATGGCACTCTACCCTGACCAACAGAGTGACATTCTATCTCAGAAAAAAAAAAAAGTACTTTGCCGACAGATAAACATTTATATTATATTCTATCCTCATTCACCTTAGTTCTTTAATTTTTTTCTTCATATCTATTGCCTCTTTTTCTCTCAGGACAGGATGATCACTTGGAATAGTGGAAATGCACTTATCTAGGATTCTGTATTCCTTGAACTTGGCACTGTGCATGTCACTTAACCTCTTTGGTATTTGATCGCCTCAAGGGATTGAACTAAAAGATGTTGTAGGATTCTTTCCCTAAATTCTATTTATCTAATATCAATTTTACCCCTGTAGGAAGCAACCATTCTTACATAGGACAGGAGAGTCAAGCTAGTTAAACTTTTCCAGAGGGCAATCAGATCCATAGTCCTTAATGTTCACATCCTGATGCAAACAAAATTCTACTTTTCTGGATTTGTCCTAATAATCATGTGCACAAAAATATAGTAACAAAATGTTTATTACACTCCTTTTATAAAAAACCTAAATACCAGCTCAGCACTCCTAGGTCAGTGAGTAGGGTGCCAGGCACATACACCGAGGCTGGCGGATTGGAGCCCAGCCTGGGCCTGCTAAACAGAATGACAACCACAACAAAAAAATAACCGGGCATTGTGGCAGGTTACTTTTCCCAAGTAGCTGTAGTCTCAGCTACTTGGGAAACTGAGGCAAGAGAATCGCTTAAGCCAGTGATTCTCAACCTTCCTAATGCCACGGCCCTTAATACAGTTCCTGTGGGTCATGCCCCACAGGTTGAAAACTGCTGGCTTAAGCCCAAGAGTTTGAGGTTGCTGTGGGCTATGATATGACAGCACTCTACTGAAAGCCGGAGAGACATAGTGAGACTCTACCTCAAAAAAAAACCTAAATGCCTTATAATAGGAAATGGCTAAGTAAATTAGGAAGACTCTGTTTAATAGAATAGCATGTAGCCATTAAAATTCAAGTTATACACAAATATATAATTGTATGGAAAGATGTTCATTATAATGAAAAGTAGGTTACAAATTAACACGATCACAGTTTAGAATGTAAACATACATATATACAAGTACAGAAAAAAAGACTATATGATTACACAGAAATGTTAGACATTATTTCTGAATGGAATTTGGTATTTTATATCTTTAACTTTTTGTCCATCTATATTTTCTAAATTTTCTGCAATGAATATGTATATATTAGTTATATAGTAAAAACAAAAGTATTTTTTAAAGAATTAATTCTAAAGTTCTTTTAAGTTACTTATAATTGTTTTTATATCCTCTGGTTCCCAAAAATAAAATTCTATTATTTTAATCAATGTCCTTTAAAAAGACTAGGTGTTACAATTACATATCAAATAAAGCTTTTGGCATAATAGAAAATTTATAAACAGGAAGTCAAATTATTCAAAAACAGTAGAAAATAACTAGTTATCTATCCATATGATAAAGAAGCAAGACCCCACAGGGATCAAACTGTAGTTCTGTTATTAAAGCACTCTCAAGCAAACTTATAAAACATTCTGCAGATCCCTTATTGTCATTAGGAATTCCATTTATGAGAGATGCAAAAATTAATGTCCAGAACACTAAAAATAACAGAAAAATACTATCTAAACATTTTTAAATAAAAAACAAAATATTCTGCTAAAAAATTGAATGCAAAAGAAAAGAAAGATTAATGATATTGTGACTATTTAGTATCAGAGAGAAAAAAAATACAACTACCTTCTACTATATAAATAAAACTAGTTAAGTCCACTTTTGAACCAAGAAAACAATACCATTATGGGTCATTTTTCAGTTTAGAGAGACTTACAATGGAAATTAAAAAGAACTGTCAGTGACAGTTACTAAAAATTACTCAGAAATCCTGAGGAATCTCTTTTCCTGAAGACCTTTTAGAATACCCATAACTAGGACATGATTTAGAGTCCAACAAATGTAGGCAGATGAGATTCTGCCTAAGGTTCCTTTCAACTTCATTCTCTTTTTTTAGGTCTGGGAGTGTCGACGGATATGATACCTTAAGAATTCACGAAGAAAAAGAAAGATGGAGACTTTACCTCTTTCATGTTTACATGGATGGAGCTAGAACATATTCTACTTAGCAAAGTATCTCAAGAATGGAAGAAAAAGTATCTGATGTACTCAGCTCTACTATGAAGCTAATTTATAGCTGTCATATGAATGGTATAACCCAACTATAACACAAGAATATAGAGACTAGGTAATTTTGAAGAAAATAGTGTTTTTGACCTATGATTCTGATGGCTAGAAAGTTCAAGTTTGGGTATCTGCATGTGGTAAGGGCCACATGCTGTTTCTTATTCATGACAGAAGGTGAAAGGAAGTCTAGGTAGACAAAGACCACCTGGTGAGAGAAGAAGCAAAAGAGAGATGGGGGGTGGTGCTAGGATCTTTTTATCAACTAATTCTCAGCTCTCACAGGAACAAATAGAATAAGAATTCACCCCCAAGAAAAAGCATTAATCTATTTGTGAGGGATCCACCCCAGGACCCCAATACACCCCATTTAACCCCATTTCCAAAATTGGGGATCAAATTTCAGCATCAGGTTTTAAAGGGTCAAATATCCAAACTATAGTGCATAGAAAACACAAGTCTCTCATAATTTAAAAAAAGTATTGACTATCATTCACAAAAATGGGAAATGCTGGAGGAGAAACAACTTGAGGTTGGGATAATCTGTTTCGCTCAGTTTGTGGTAATTTGAGAGCAAATGTCTTGTGATCTAGTAACTCCAGAGATCTTAACCAGCCTTCTAATAACTTAGGTCTTTCTACTTTCCTGTCTTCTTTCTCATACAATACTATTTGGTAATTTTTACAACAGAAATACATTTTTAAAATATTAGAGAGTTAGAAATGAAGTTGACTTTAGGAATTTTGTGTCATCCTTTGATTACAAAAAATAATACAAAGTCTTAGAAAAACTGTCCTTACTTCTCATTCTCTCTGTTTTCTTAAAATGTATTCAGTAGCTACTGTTTGCATGTAACTCAAGAATACACAACGGTGCATATTACCCCGAAAGGGACTCATTAATATCTATCTTTAAACTTTTCAAGTAATTTTAGAACTGTCAGAAGGCATTGCCATCATTACTGAGATCAATTTCTACTCTAAGTGGTTTTATTTTACTTTCTCTGGCTTTTCTTTCAGAAAAAAGTGGCAGATCATCCGAATCGGACTCCATCTATATGGCTTGCAATGTACAGAGCTTTCGGGCGACCAATTCTACTTAGCAGCACATTCCGTTATCTGGCTGACTTACTGGGTTTTGCTGGACCTCTCTGTATTTCTGGAATAGTTCAACGTGTGAATGAGACCCAGAATGGTACAAATAACACAACTGGAGTAAGTTCCTGGTGCTTTGGAAAGGAAACATATTATTGGCAGATTGCATTGCAATTGTCACTTTTTATTAATTCAGTTTTTTGAGAAGTTCAAAACAGGCTTATTTACAGAGAATTGAATGCTTTTTAAAAGAAAGAAAGCAGTAATTTTCTTTGTAGAGAAAAATCATATGTTTATATATTCATTGAATGAATCTGGCCCCAAAAGTTATTTCTGAGTGTTGGAGCCTATAAATATTTAGTAAGCATTTACTGCATGCCAGAAACTATGTGCAGAAATTTCACAGTGATGGTTTTATTTGATCTTTATAGCAATCCTTTGAAGAATTTTAAAGGATGAATACATGAGAGGTGGCTGAGACGCTTTTTTCAAAACCTGTGACCAGTAATAGTAACAATGTGATTTGTAATACTGTACATTTCCCTTTTCTTATAAATAAAAGCCATCACCCTGATCAGGGCAGGTCACATCATGATATTTAAAATTAGATATTATGTTATTTTCTGGGGATATACATTTACTGTTATAAATATATAATCTTATTTTCTATACTCAAGAAAGACCATTCTGTAAATGTTCTGGTTTCTTTCTAAGAATTAATTCCCTAGTTTTAGACTTAAAACTCTAGCCCAGATGAACCAATTTTCCTTTTCTAATCATCTGATTCCCTGTCCTCTTCAGTCCCAGTGAAGCGCACATTAAATTACACCTACGGTGCATCTTAGCAGGGTACTGGGGAAACTTATTAAATGTAGAGTATCAATGTCTTTATATAGTGATCAAGAAAATGCCATGAAGGCTATCTGTAACAGTACGATGAAAACATTTCTGAATGTATATGAATCAAGCACTATGATTGCACAAATGTACAGAATTATGATTCAATAAAATTATTAAAAAAAAAATTCTTGGAGACTTTGTTAAAGATGAGTTAGTTGTAAATGTGCAGATTTATATCAGAGTTCGTTATCCTGTTTCATTGTTTTCATGTCTGTTTTTATGCCAGTATCATGCTAGTTTGGTTGCTACAGCTCTGCAGTATAATTTGAAGTCAGGTAATGTGATTCCTCCTGTTTTGTTCTTTTTGCTGGGTATGGCTTTGGCTATTCTGGTTCTTATATGGTTCCATACAAATTTAAGAATTAATGACCTGCCTGCTACTACCAACCACAGGGCAGCAGCACTGCCCACTGGCAACTGCTACTCCTCTGACATGTGTGGCAGCACCACCCACCAGCACTCGCTCGCTCCTCTGACCCACCCAGCAACACTGCCCACCAGCAACTGTCTGCTCCTGGGACCTGTGGGAAGGGAGGCAGGGGCACCGCCCAACAGCACACCCCCACTCCTACAACCCACACAGCATCACCAGTCACCGTCACCTGCCCACTCCTGAGACCCGTGCACCAGCACCCACCTCCAACTGCAACCTGCCACCCGCCCCTTCCAATGACCCACTGACCCAATGAGTGGTGGTGGTGGCACTACCCACCAGCAGCCATCTGCTCTTCTGACACATGCAGGGCAGTGTGACAGCATCCGTCTGGCACTGCCCTTCTGACCTACTGTGGCACCACCCACTGGCACCCACCTGCTACTAGGACTGTGTGGTGGTGGCAGCACCACACACACAGCGCCACCCCTACCTCCCAAATTCTGTGGAACAGGGAGGGAGGCAGACCTCAAACCACAAGGATTCCAGAGGCGAGTGTGGCCAAGGCAGAGGCATGGTCTCTGAGGGAGAGAACCACAGTCTGTAATGGTACCCCCATCTATGCAGGTGTAACATGTCCCAGTTCCTTTCTTTCTTTCTTTTTTTTAGAGACAGAATCTCACTTTGTCACCCTTGGTACAGTGCTGTGGTGTCACAGCTCACAGCAACTTCTAGCTCTTGGGCTTAGGTGATTCTCTTGCCTCAGTGTCCACAGTAGCTGGGACTATAGCCACCTGCCACACCGCTCAGTTATTTTTTTGTTGCAGTTTGGCCAGGGCTGGGTTTGAATGCGCCACCCTCAGTATATGGGTCCAGCATCCTACCCACTGAGCCACAGGCACAGCCCCCATCCCCCAGTTTCTAATGAACACTGGAGGGAATCAGGTCTTAAATTTTTCTGCCTACAGGTTGCACAGTGAGACAGTGTGGTCATGGAGGCATTGACTCCCCTTTGACTCAAATACAAATCCCTGGTGCTCTTAAGTATTAGAGAGAGCAGAGCTCTCTGTGGTTACCAATAACTAGATGTGATGGAGGTTCAAGGTGGGGAAGGAGGCATCAGCCTCCCTGAATTAACTCTTTTGCTGGGCAGGCCATTCTGAGTCCATGGAACACTGGAGTGAGTCACATTTGAGTTGCCGGTGGAACCCTGCCGTCCAGTTGCTGGAGACCTCTTGAACTCTCCCACTTGATCTGTGTTTGTGCTGACCGGGACAATTGGTTTGGAACTCTTGATCTGGACTCATCACCTGGGGACCCTCCACAGCTGAGATTTCAAACCAAAGTCACTGATTCACTAGGATTGCACAGAATCTAGCTGAGTACAAGATGGAGCCACCTACCCCATCATACCAAGTGGGCCCCCAGAGTCTCAGGCTGTAGTACTGGACGGGACCTTTGCACAGCTGTAGGGAAAAAGCCACAGTTACCAGTCCCAGCACTCTGCTAAAGGGCTGGTTAATTATAACTCCAAGAGCCCTGAATTCAATTTCACTTTACCAATGTCTCTAGCCAAACAATGGAAAATAACCATGGGGTGGAATCAGCAGAAAAACTCTGACAACATGAATAATCAGAGTAGATCAACTCTCCCAAGGTACAACAAGGGAGATGCAACAGAAGATCCCATTCATAAACAAATGGTTGAGATGTCAGAAATCAAGTTCAGAATTTAGATGGCAAATAAGATTACCAGAATAAAAGCAAAGTTGGAATTAGAAGTTCAAGGAGTAATTCCAAAGTTCTCTCAAGAATTCAATGAATTCAAAGACAAAATCACCAAAGATTTTTGACAAATTGAGGCAAGAATTTGCATCCCTTAACAACCTGAGAAATACAGTAGAATACTTCAGTAATAGAATGGAGCAGGCAGAAGAAAGGATCTCTGACATTGAAGACGAAGCTTTTGAATGCTCCCAAACACTCAAAGATGAAGAGAAGTAGAGAGCAAAAATAGATCATTCCCTGAGAGAGTTGTGAGACCACTCCAAAACAGCAAACATTAGCCTTATAGGAATTCCTAAAGAGGAGGATGTTCCAAAAGACATAGATGTTCTACTCCAAAAGATAATTGAGGAGAACTTCCCAAACATGACAAGAGATACTGAAATTAAGATAGCATACAGTTTAAGAACCCCAGCATGACTCAATCCAAATGAAACATCTCCTGGACACATTGTAATTAACTTCACCAAAGTTAATATGAAGGAGAAAATCCTGCAAGCAGCCAGATGAAAGAAAATCATAACCTACAAGGAGAAGAATATTAGAATGACTGCTGATCTCCCTGGTTAAGATTTTCAAGTCAGAAGAGGATGGTCATCAACCTTCAATCTCCTAAAACAAAACAACTTTCAGCCCAGGATCCTCCTGTATCCAGCTAAACTGAGTTTCATTTATGATGGAGAAGTCCTCTACTTTAATGACATACACATGTTGAAGAAATTTGCCATAACTAAACCAGCTCTTCAGGATGTTCTCAGACCCTTCCTCCACAATGACCAACCCAATGCTCTACCACCAAAGTAAACTCACTCAGAGACTTTCAATCAAATCCCAACTTCCACAGTGGTAAAAGGATTGAAAATGTCCACTGGACTTTCAAAAACCTCAACACCCAAAATACTACCAGGCTTATCAATACTCTCAATTAACGTGAATGGCTTAAATTGCCCTCTAAAGAGGCACAGTTTGATTGGAAACTCAGGCCAGATATCTGCTGCATACAAGAATCTCATCTAACATTAAAAGAGAAATATAAACTCAGGGTGAAGGGATGGTCATCTATAATCCAGGCAAATGGAAATCAGGAAAAAGCAGGGATTGCAATTTTATTTGCAGATACATTAGGCTATAAATCAACAAAAGTAAGGAAAGACAGGATGGTCACTTCATATTTGTTGAGAGAAACACTCAACATTATGAGATGTCAATTATTAACATTTATTCTGCCCAACCAGAATGCTCCTCAATTTATAAGGGATACCCTAACAGACATGAACAATTCGATATCTTCTAGCACCATAATAGTCAGAGATTTTCACATCCCTTTGGCAGTTATTGTAATAGATCCTCCAATAAGAAACTAAGCAAGGAAATTTTGGACTTAAACTTCACCATACAATTGAATTTGACAGACATCTACAGAATATTTCATCCAAATAAAACTGAATACATAGTCTTCTCATCAGCCCATTGAACATCCCCCACAATTGATCACATCATAGGTCACAAGTCTAACCTCAGCAAATTTAAAAGAATAGAAATTATTCCTTGTATTTTCTCAGATCATCATGGATTAAAAGTTGAACTCACCAAAAACAGGAATATGCATACTCATACAAAGACACGGACACTAAATAACCTTATGCTGAATAATAGCTGGGTGATAGATGAGATTAAGAAGGAAGCTGCCAAATTTTGGAACAAAATAGTAATGAAGACACAAATTATCAGAACCTGTGGGATAATGCAAAGGCAGTCCTAAGAGGGAAATTTATGCATTGCAAGCCTTCCTGAAGAGAACAGAGAGAGGAAGTCAACAACTTAATGGGACATCTCAAGAAACTGGAAAAGGAAGGACATTCCAACCCCAAATCCAGCAGAAGAAAAGAAATACCTAAAATTAGAGCAAAATTAAATGAAATAAAAAAAACAAAAGAATTTTTGAAAAGATCAAAGAATCAAAAAGTTGGTTTTTAGAAAAGTTTTAAAAAATTGATAAACCTTTTGCTAACCTAACCAGAAACAGAAAATTAAAATCCTTAATATCACCAATCAGAAGTGACAAGGGCAAAACAACAACATACACCTCAGAAATTCAAGGAATCCACAATGAATACTACAAAAAACTCTATTCTCAGAAATATGAAAATCTGAAGGAAATTGAACAATTCTTGGAAGCATACCACCTTCCTAGACTTAGCCAGAAAGAATTGAAAATGTTGAATAGGCCTATATCAAGTACTGAAATAGCATCAACTATATGAAATCTCCCAAAAGAGAAGAGTCCGGGATCAGATAGCTTCACATCAGAATTCTACCAAACATTTAAAGAGGAACTAGTACCTATATTACTTAACCTTTTCCAAAACATAGAAAAAGAAGGAATACTTCCCAACACATTCTATAAAGCAAATATCACCCTGATCCTCAAATCAGGAAAAGACCCAACAAGAAAAGAAAATTATAGACCATAATCTTAGATGAACATAGATGCAAAAATATTCAATAAGATCCTAGCAAACAGAATTCAGCAACACACCTAACAAATTATACACCATGACCAAGTAGGTTTTATTCCAGGGTCCCAAGGATGGTTCAATATACATATAAATCTATAATTATAACACATCACATAAACAAACTAAAAAACAAAGACCATATGATTCTCTCAATTGATGCAGAAAATGCTTTTGATAATATCAGCACCCATTCATGATCAGAACAGTTAAGAAAATAGGTATAGAAGAGACATTTCTTAAACTGATAGAGGCCATCTACAGCAAACCAACAGTCAATATCATATTGAATGGAATAAAAATGAAAACATTTGCACTCAGATCAGGAACCAGGCAAGGTTGTCCATTGTCCTGACTGCTTTTTAACATTGTAATGAAAATTTTAGTCATTGCAATCAGGCAGGAGAAGGCAATCAAGGGTATCCAAATAGGATCAGAGGAGATCAAACTTTCATTCTTTGCAGATGATATGGTTGTACATCTGGAAACCCCCCGGGCCTCAACTACAAAACTCTTAGACGTGATCAAGGAGTACAGCAGTGTCTCAGGTTTACAAAATCAATACTCACAAATTAGTAGCCTTATATATACCAACAATAGTCAAGCTGAAAAAAACAGTCAAGGACTCTATTCCCTTTACAGTACTGCCAATAAAATGAAAGATTTGGGAGTTTACCAAACAAAGAATGCGAAAGATCTGTATGAAGAGAACTATGAAATTCTGCGAAAAGAAATAGCTGAAGATGTTAACAAATGGAAAAACATACCATGCTTATGACTGGGAAGAATCAACATTGTTAAAATGTCCATACTACCCAAAGCAATATACAAATTTAATGCCAACCCTATTAAAGTACCACTGTCATACTTTAAATATCAGGAAAAATTAGTATGCCATTTTACATGGAAGAAGAAAAAACTTTGAATAGCCAAGACATTGCTCAGAAATAAAATCAATCAGTAGGAATCACACTACCAGATCTCAGACTATACTATAAATCTATATTGATCAAAACAGTATGGTACTGGCACAAAAATAGAGAGGTAAATGTATGGAACAGAATAGAGAACCAAAAGATGAACCCAGACACTTATCATCATTTGATCTTTGGCAAGCCTACCAAAAATATAAATTTGGGGAAAGATTCCCTATTTAACAAATGGTGCTGGGAGATTGGCTGGTGACTTGTAGATGACTAAAACTTGACCCATACCTTTCACCATTAACAAAAATTGACTCTCACTAGATGAAAGATTTAAACTTAAGCCATGAAAGTATAAAGATTCTTGGAGAGAGTGTAGGAAAAACTCTTGAAGAAATCAGCTCGGGAGAATATTTTATGAGGAAGACTCCTGGGCAATTGAAGCAACACCAAATATACATTACTGGGATCTGATCAAATTAAAAAGCTTCTGCACAGCCAAAATCATAGTTAATAAATCAAGAGGACAGCCCTCAGAACTGGAGAAGATATTTGCAGGTTATGTTTCTGACAAAGGTTTGATAACCAGAATCCACAGACAACTCAAACTTATTAATAAGAAAAGAATAAGTGATCCTATTTCACTGTAGGCAGTAGACATGAACAGAGGCTTCTCTGGGGAGGACAGGCATATGGCCTACAGTCACATGAAAAAATGCTCATCATCTTCAATCATCAGAGAAATGAAAATCACCACTTTGAGATTAACTCTAGTGAGAGTAGCTCACATAACAAAATCCCAAAATTACAGATGTTGGCATGGATGTGGAAAAAAGAGAACACTTCTGCATTGCTGGTGGGAATGCAAGATAATACATTTTTATAGGAAAGTAGTTTGGAGAACACACAGGGATCTAAAAGTAGACCTGCTGTTCAATCCTGCAATTTCTCTACTAGGTGTATATCCAAAAGACCAAAAACCACTTTACAAAAAAGATATTTGCACCAGATTGTTCATTGCAGCTCAATTCATAATTGCCAAGACATGGAAGAAACCCAAGTGTCTATCAACCCATGAATGGATTAATAAATTGTGGTATATGTATACCATGGAATATTATGCAGCCTTTAAAAAGACAGAGAATTTACCTCTTTTATGTTTACATGGATGGAGCTGGAACATATTTTCCTTAGTAAAGTATCTCAAGAATCGAAGAAAAAGTATCCAATGTACTCAGTACCATTATGAAACCAATGTATAATCACTCACACTTTCACAAGAAAGATAAACCACAACTATAAACCCAAGATGATAGAGGGAAGAGGAGGGGAATGGGATGGGAGGGGGGAGATTCAACGGAAGGAGGGCAAATGATGGGACCATTCCTGTGGTTCATATTGCAAGGGTACATGTCAAATCTATTAAGTGTAGAGTATAAATTTCTTAACACAATAATTAAGTAAATGAGGTAAAGGCTATATTAACTAGTTTGATGTAAGCATTCCTAATTGTATATAAAATCAGCACATTATACCCAAGAAAGGCATCAATTTATATGATCTATGTGTTTATGACTTAGTGAAAAAAAATATTTTTTTCTATTTCTGTTAAGAATGTCATTGGTATTTTGATGAAGATTTTTTGCATTGAGTCTATGGATTACCTTGGGTAGTGTGGACATTTTATTTCACTTGTATTTTATCATTTCATTTGAGACAGAATCTTGCTTTGTCACCCATGGTAGAATGCCATGGCATCATTGCTCACAGAAACCTCAAACTCTTGGCTCAAGTGATTATCTTGCCTCAGCCTCCCAAATAGTTGGGATTATGGGTGCTCACCATAATGCCCAGCTATTTTATTTCTTTTTAAAAATGGGGTCTCACTCCAGCTCAGGCTGGTCTGTAACTCCTAAACTCAAGTAATCCACTCACTTCAGCCTCCCAGAGTGCAAGGATTATAGGCGTGAGTAGACACTTTAACATTATTAATTCTTCAAACCCAGGAGCATGGAATATCTTTCCTCTTTTTTTTTTTTTTTTTTTTTTTTTTGGTCCTCTTTAATTTCACTCATCAATGTTTTCATCTTCACTTCTTTGGCTAAATTTATTCCTGAATATTTTGTTTTATTTATAGCTATTGTAAATGTGATTATTTTACTGGTTTATTTTCCAGATTGCTTATTTTTGGCATATAGAAATGCTACTGGTTTTATATGTTGATTTTGTATCCTGCATCGTATAAAGAGATTTTTTTAGTTCTCCAGACATAATATCCTCTGCAAAAAAAGATAATTTGATTTATTCCTTTATAATTTGGATGCCCTTCATTTCTTTGTCTTATCTGATTACTCTAGCTAAAATTTCCAGTACTATGTGGTAAATAACAGTGGTGAAAGTAGGTATTCTTATCTTGTTACAGATTTTGCAAGGGTGTCCAAGTCTTTAGGCTGCATGCTGATTATATTTGAGAACTGTTTTGCTTATCTGTGGAGTTAGAAATTGTGAAAAGTATGTATGGATATATATATATATTTTTTTTTTTTTTTGCTCATCAACTTTCCTCAGTGTTTGTATATATTTGAAGTGTGGCCCCAGACTACTCTTGGTCTTCGAATTTACAGCAGACGAGAAAAAAGGTTGGACACCCTTCTTTATAGAAAAGGTTTTCAGTTTTTCCCCATTCAGTATGATACTGCTTGTGGGTCTGTCATATTTGGCTTTTATCTTGAGAGTTTTATCTCTATTTTGAGAGTTTTTATTATGAAAGGATGTTATAATTTATCAAATGCTTTTTCAGAATCTATTGAGATGATCATATGGTTTTTGTACTTCATTCTGTTGAAATGATGTATTACAATGATTGATTTGGATTTGTTGAACCATCCTTGCATCCCTGGGATAAATCTCACTGTATCATGATGAATAATCCTTTCAATGTGTTGCTAAATTTGACCCCAATACAATAACCATTGGAGACCTCATCCCTTCACTTTAAGCATTGGACAGATCATCTAGAAAGAAAATCTACAAAAAAAAATTAGACTTATTCTGAACGTTGGACTAAACATACCTAATAGATATTTATAGAATGTTTCATGCATCAGCTGTAGAATACACATTCGTCTCAGCTCATGAATCATTCTCAAGGATAGATCATATATTAGGCCACAAAAAAGTCTTTAAAAACTTCCAAAAATTTGAAATCATACCAAGTATTTCTCTTACCACAATGGAATTAAACTAGAAATCAATAACAAGAGGAACACAAGAAACTATACAAATACAAGAAATTAAATAGTTTGATCCTGAATGACCAGAGATTAAGTAGGAAGTTTTTTAAATTATCAAAACAAATGAAAATAAAAACACAATATGTTAAAACCTATGGTATACAGTAAAGCAGTAACAAGAAGAAAATTTATAGCAGTAAGTGCCTACATTGAAAAAGTAGAAAAGTTTCCAGTAAACAATCTAATGATATGATGCACCTCAAAGAACTAGGGAAACAAGAGCAAACCAAACCTAAACTTAGTAGAAGAAAAGAAATAATAAAGATCAGATCAGAAATAAGTGAAATTGAAATCAAAATAACAATAAAAAGCATAAACAAAACAAGAAGTCTATTTGAAATTATTAACAAAATTGACACACCTTTATCCAGACTAAGAAAAAAAAAAGAAAGGTGACCCAAATAAATACAATCAGAGATGAGAAAAGGAAACATTACTGGATACTGTAGAAATCCAAAGGATTATTAGTGACTACTATGAGCAACTACAACTATATTCCAATATTGAAGAAATGTGTAAATTCCTAGACACATACAACCTACCAAGTCTAAACCAGGAAGAAATCCAAAACCTGAATAACGAGTAACTAGATAGAAGCACTAAAAAATGTCTTCCAGCAAAGAATAGCCCACGACCTAATAGCTTCACTGCTGAATTCTACCCAAAATTTTAAGAACTAATACCAATCCTACTTAAACTGTTCCAAAAAATTCAAGAGGGGATATTCCCCAAATCCTTTTACTCAAAGAATTGAGACCATTTACATTCCGTGTTAATTTTGATAAGTATTTACTACTGCCATTTTGTTGCTTTTCTTATTGTTTTGAGACTCTTTTCTTCCTTACCATCTTCCTTTGTGGTTAAGTGATTAACTCTGGTAGTATATTTTAACTTTTTGCTTTCTTTAAGTGAATCTGTTATAGATTTTAGCACTTTGGTTATTATGACGGTTCTAAAAGCATCTTATAGGTGCAAAAAGATATTTTAAGGAAATAACTTATCTAAAAGAATTGAATCAAAGATAAAAACACAAAATATGTATATTTTATCACCATCTGCCCCACATTTTGACTTTTTGTTGCTTCAATTTACATATTTTATATTATCTATCTTTTAACAGGTTGCTCTTATTATTGTTTTGGATAGATTTCCCTTTGGGGCTTTGTATCAGAGTTATGAGTGGATTGCACACCACACATACAATAATAGAGTTTTCCTGATTTGTCCGGGTACTTAATTTTAACGATGGGTTTCACACCTTAAAAATTTTCTTTTGTGCTCCTGGCCTTAGAGCCATCTTTCTAGAAACCTTCACTCCATGAGAGCCAAGTACAGGAAGACGCTAATACACAAGGTGAAGCACAAAGGGAGAAAGATGAGGCAGAGGTCCAAGTAAACCACCCAATTGTGCACTCATGAAGGCCACAAGAGAAGGAACATGGGATGCTCAAGGTTGAGGGTGCAGGTACAAGCTGCTGGACTACACGCTACTGTCTGGAACTTGGTCTCAGTAAATCTCAGACCTCATTGCCATCCCATCACCAAGACTATCCCTGAGAGACCCATCTTGCTCACACCAAAACAGTTCTATTGGTCCTTTGCCCTGGACTTGACATTCTGGACTTCTTCTGTTCTCAGTTGTGGCCGAGTGTAACAAATATACAATAAATCATACTTTCTGCTGTTTCGGCTGAAGAAACAAAAAAAATTTCTTTTGCATGTTAGTGTTTCCATTTCTTTCAGATTGAAGGGCTCTCTCTAGCATTTCTTGCAAGATGGCTCTGGTGGTGGTCAATCTCTTGGCTTTCCATTTTCTGGAAAAGACTTTATTTCTCCTTCATATTTGAATGACAATTTTGCTGGATACAACATTCCTGGGTGGTGGTTTTTGTTCTTTAAGTTGTTTGAAAATGTCATTCCACTCCCTCCTGCCCTATAAGGTTTCCATTGAGAAGTCTGTCAGAAGATGAATTGGAGCTCATTTATATGTAATTTCTTATTTTCTCTTGCTGCTTTGAGGATTCTTTGTCCTTGATCTTTGAGAGTATGATTATTATATGTCTTGGGGTACTCTTATTTGGCTAGAATCTATTTGGTGTTCCATGACCTTTTGTACCTGAACTTTTTATTTCTTTAGTTTCAAAGAGTCTTTTGTTCTTATTTCTTTGAATGAACTTTCTATCCCTTGTTTTGGCTCAGATCATTTATGAACACCAATAATTCTTAGACTTGATATTTTGCGATAATTTGCTATATCTTTTAAGCAGTCTTTATCCCTCTTCATTCTTTTTTCTCTTCTGTATATTTTCAAATAGTCAGTCTTTAAGATCACTGATTCTTTTCTCTGCTTGGTTCATTCTGCTGTGGAGAATGTCTAACAAGTTATTCAGTTTAGCAAATGTACTTCTTAGTTTCAACATTTCTGGATTTTTTAAATTTCAAACTCTGTTAAATTTCTCAGATAAATTTCTAAATTGCAATTAGTTTTCTGTGTCATCTTAGAGATCACTGAGTTTTCTTAAACTGATATCTTGGTCAGAGAGCTCATGTATTGCCATCTTGTTAGGGTAAGTCACTGAATTTTTGTTTTGTTCTTTTTGGGAGGTTAGTGGCTCCCTGTTTGCTGTTATTTCTTCTGGGTATCCACCTATATCTCTGTATTAAAGGATTAGTTATTCTCATCTTCTCTGTCTGGTTTATTTTGGTTTTTATTGAATATACTTCTATTTGCTTAACAAATCTTTACTGCTAGGTTGTGGCCCCTTTTTTCGCTGTAGGTGAAAGCTTAAGCCCATGTATACTTTGGCTCCTGTATATAGCTGGAGTGCTGCCTGTCCCAAATGGGGAAGTTCACAAAGGGATTATCCCGGCAGTGTAAGAAGTTTGGCTAGGCGCTTGTGTCCACACGTCTCCTATAGTGTGATGCTACTGAACAGCTACTCTGATTTGGTCTCATTTGGCTGAGTTACAGAGCAAAGTTTTCAGGGCTAAGGATAGTAGTACTGCCTTTCCCCCTTTGTCTCTGTCTAACCTCAGGATATTTCTTCCATCTAGATGTCACGATGAAGATAACTCTGTTGAAACAAATGTGTTGGAAAGGCCCACATGTTAGAGAAAAGAGAAAGGCCTCAACCAGGCAACAACTATAAAGGAACTGATGCCCTTAATCCAATAGCCCCATGAAACAATCCTGTTAATAGCTAAAAAACTACATGAGCTTGGAAGTGGATCCCTCTTTAGTCAAGAGATAAGAAGACTATAAGCCAGCCTATACCATGTTTGTAGCCCATGAGAGACCTGTGAAAGGAATCTATGTCCAGATTCCTGACTTGCTGATACTGTATGGTAATAAATGTGTACTGTTTTAAGTCACTGCATTTGGGGGCAATTGGGTACACAGCCATAAATAATACATGTATAAAAATTGCTGCTGAGATTTTGATTAGAATTCTCTTAAATATATACTTTGTGAAAAATTGAAGTATTTACTATGTTGAGTCTTCTAATTAATGAACATGGTATGTCTCTTCATGTATTTAGATCTTTGTTTACTCCATTAACCAGCATTTTAAAGGTTTCAGCATATATATCCTTTACAAGATCATACCTATGCATTTCATTTGGGGGGGACTCTTAAAAATGACACTTTTAAAAACATTCCATTCCCAATTATTTATTGCTAATACCTAGAAATATGGTTGATTTTTGTGTTTTGACCTAGAATTCTGTGACCTCATTATGTTCATTTGTTAATTCTACAAAATTTGCTTAGAATCCTTGGGATGTCCCCTATAAAGTGTTGGGTTGTGGAATAGAGACAGTTGTATTTCTTCCCTTTCAATTTATACACCTTGTATTTTTTTTTCTTTCTTTATTCCTCTAGACAGGATTTCCAGTACAATATTGAATAGGAGTGGTGAGAGTAGACACCTTGTTTTTTCTGTTAGGAAGAAAGTTACCCTTTATAAGAATGAGGACATTTCCTTCTATTTCTACTTTGCTGACAGCATTTCTTATGAGCAGATGTTGGATTTTATTAATGCTTTTTCTAGCTTTTACTATTTCAATTGACATAACTGGTTTTATAAAACTTAGATTGTTAATATGATATAATTCATTGATAGATTTTCAAATATTAGAAGTCTTGCATTCCTAAGACATAGCCTTCTTGGTTTTACTGTATTATTGCTTTTATGTTTGCTAATAATTTCTTAAGGATTTATTGAGTCTCTGGTCATGCATGTAGCTTTATTTCTTGTTTGTACTGTCTTTGTAGAGTTTTGATATCAAGGTAATGATGGCTTCCAACAATGTATTTTAGGAGAAAACATTCTCTTCCCTTTAATTTTCTGGGTGACACTGTGTAAAATTGGTGTTATTTCTCCATTAATTGTTTGGTAGAGTTTGCCAGTGAAATCATCTTGGCCTGAAGATTTCCTTTTTGGAAACCTTAACTATGATTTCTTTTTAATAGTTATAAGACTATTCAGATTATCTATTTCATCATCACCAAAGATTAACACTCAGCTTATGAGCTTTAAGGAATTCTCCATTTTATTTAAATTATGTTTGGAGAATTGTTCACAATATTCCCTTATTAACTTTTTAATATATATGGAGTGTGCAGTGAGATCTCTTCTTCTAGTCCTGATATTGGTGATATGTGTCTTCCTTATCCTTTTCAATCTTATGGAAATTTTTAAAGAAATTTCATTAATTTTTCACAATATCAACTTTGTATTTCATTGATTTTCTCTATATTTTGTTTTAATTTTATTGGTTCTTTTCCTTAGCTTTATTTTTTCTCCCTTCTAGTCGCTTTTGGTTTATTTTGCTTTTCCTTGTTTAGTTTCATAAGATAGAAGCACGAAGTACTAATTTTATAGATATTTTCTATTTTCTAATATGAGCATTTAACACTATACTTTCCCTCTAAGCACTGCTTTAGCTGAATCCTACAAATTATATAGGTTATATTTTCATATTTGTTTAGTTCAAAATATTTCCTGACTTTTCTTAAGATTTCCATTTTCATGGAGTATTTAGAACTGAATATCTAAATAAATGGAACACTACAAATATTCAAATGTTCTCTCTCTTTTGATTTTACTCTTTTCTTTCTCAGACTTGTTTCCAATTTAATTCCTTTATTGCCAAAAAATGAACTGAAATACATTTTCTGATTTCAGTCTTTTTATATTTGCTAAGTTTTATTTCAAGCTCCATGATAAATTCTATCTTAGTTAATGCTCCATGTGCATTTGAGAAGAGTATATATCCTGCTGTTTTTGTTTTTTTATCCTGCTGTTGATAGCTAGAACATTCCATAAATGTCAACTATATACAGTTAATTTACGATGTTGTACATTCTTCTATATCTTTGTGGATTTTCTATTAGTTCTTTCAATTATTGAGAAATTATTGAGGTCTCCAGCAGTAATTGTGGTTCATATAATATTTTTGCTCTATTTTTATTTGCCTGTTCCCTCTTTACTGTCTTCTTTTAGAAGACATTACATTCATATTACATTTGAATATTTGTAGTGTTCCATTTTAATTTTTCTATTTTTATTATGTACTTTTATATAGTTTTGAGTAGCTGCTATAGTAATTATATTAATAATATATATACTGAACTTTTTATTGTCTATATAGAATCAATGTTTTATCATTTCAAGTGGTATGTAGAAATCTTCCCATTATAAGTCCCTTTACCCTACCTTCTTCATGTTTTAATTGTCTTGTGTATAACACTAAGATTAAAAACCTAGACATTATAATTTTTATTGTCAGTCATCAAGTATATTTTAAATAACTAAAGAAGAGAATAATAGCCATTACATTTATTCAGATATTTATAATTGCTCTTTCTTTTTACTCCTAGTATTCCAAGGTTTTTTCTGATATCATTTTCTTCTTCAACATCTTCCCTTAGCAGTTCCTTCAGAGCAGTTATGCTGGCAACAAATCCTCTTAATTTTTTTCCTCTGAGATTGACTTTACCTTTATTTTTGAAGGATTGCTTTTGTTTCATATAAAATTCTGGGTTGATTTTATTAGTTTAAAAATGTTGTTCTGATTCTTTCTGCCACCCATGGTTGCTGATAAGAAATCAGTTCTTGGTTGAATCATTAATCTCTGATAAATAATAATGTGATGATTTTCTCTGCTTACTTTTAAGATTTTTCAACTTTAGTTTTCAACAATTTGATTATGATATGTCTGGGTATGGATTTCTTTGGGATATAATAAACTTCTTGAATCTATAGTATTAAATCTGTAGTAGGTTCATATGGTTCATTAAATCTGGGAAATTTATGAACATTGTTTACACAAATGTTTTTATGCATGTCACTCTTTACCTTATATGTTTTGAATGCCAGTGACCCAAATGTTTAACTTTTTGTTATTATACCATAGGTTTCTGAGGCGCTTATCATTGTTTTTAAATCTTTTATCTTCAAATGAATCATTTCCACTGATATATATATATATATATACACACATATATATGAATCCGTTTTCCTCTCTCAGCTTCATTCTGCTGTTAAAACTCCTCCTTGAGATTTTCTTTAGCTATTTTATATTTTAATTCTAAAATCTCCACGTGGTAGTTCTTCATTTTCTATTTCTTTGCTGAGATTGTCTATCTTTCCATTTTTCAACAGTGTTCATCCTTACTTCTTTGAAGCATTTTTACAATAGCTTCTAATTTTGTCAGAAAATTCCAACAACTGTGGAATTTCAGTGTTGTGGTGTTTGTTGACTGTATTTTACCACACAAGTAAGATTTTCCTAGTTTACTAATTCTGCATTACATCTTAGATATATGACTATCACAAATGGGTTAATTTATCTTTAAATTATATGGAGAACATTGATATTATTGTTTTACCAGTAATGGACCCAGCTGAGTTGAGACCACAAGTTCTGGACAGCCTTCTATACATTAACATTTCAATTTCTGTTCCAATTTCAAAGACTTTTCAGTACTGCTTGGATTCGTCCCTCATATGCACTACTCAGTGCTCAGTCCGGGACCTAGGAAATAGTTTATTCTGCCAAATAGGTCACATCTATTTATGAAAAGTCATGGAGAAGTTCAAGAGTTCATAAAGAACTTGAAAGGGTTGTGTAACATAGGGAATAATCAGAAAAAAATGGTAAAAACATTTTCTCTTTAAAACTTCCCCCACTCTCTTCGGAAACTCATCCCTCCCTCAGACAGGCCAGCTATGGTTGGGAAGGGGAGGGAAATGTAATTTGTTCTCGGTGCCAAAGTAAATGGCTCAGCTGAACTGTGTGAGATGGAGATGAAGGCCCAGAGTCTGATTGGCAGAAGCCTGGGAAGTCATGGCTTTGTTGGCAAATGGGAAGATTAGAATCATTAACTTCAGTTGAATGACAATAGGTCGTTCCCATTTTGCTTATGTTCAGGAAATTTAGTATTTTTTAGGTGACTAGTCTGATATTTTTCCTCCTTTGCAAGCAAAATAATAAATTTCTCTTTCCTTCTCTTCAAACAGTATATTTCTTCTTGTTCTGATGTAGCCTTGAGAAAGATAAGTGTGACATTTCTGTAACAGTTGCTTTCACAACTGTTCACTGCTCTCCCCTTTCTATCATCTCCCCAGGACATTATGGTTCCTTGGGGTTCTTCTTTGTGGTTCTCTACCTAGAAAATTGGGGCTTTGTTTATCTCAACTTGCCACACGTTACCTGCCACCTGTGCTGTGTTTAGGGCCAAGTAACGAGAAGACAGGGAAAGAAAAATTTCAGTAGGTGTTTGCCCCATTTTCTTTGTATGGGGTAATTGGAGATCTTGGCTCTACTCCAATCAAGGAAACCAAGGAAAGCTGCAAGGGACTGGCTGCGTCCTAGCAGAGAAGGGCTGGTCTAAGACCATGCAGTCCTTTATGAAAGAATGTTCTGCTGAATTGGGAAATTACTAGAACTCTCCAGACATTTTATAGTCTTAGGGTCTGTGTTCAAGACTTCATTTTTAATTATTTAGACTGGAAAGCCTGTGAAATCATGGATTTTTTTTCTTCTTCCACTAGTACAACTCCAGCCTGGTACATCATAAGTACTTAATACAATTTGTTGATGAATGCCTAAATGGTTGATTAAATAAATAAATGATTAACTTTGGATTATTGGTTCTTCAAGTCCTAAAACTCTTGATTTATTTTTAAGTAGTAATCAATAATTTTCGCTGTTCCTTAAGCAGACAGATGTAATACCAAATTAAGACCCATACTTAATTCAGATGTGTAACTACATATGAAGGAAATTTATATTTCTAATGGAAAGATTCAACTATAGTAAACTGTACTTTCATCTGCCCCAACTTCTACTGAAAAAATAATTTAACTACAAAATAATTTGTATTCAAAAGTATAAAAAACATAAGCATTTCAGCCAAGCAGAAGAAAATAATCTTAGCAGACCTTAAAGGTATTTGAAGATGTAAAAATTCATCTGTCACCTTAGTGACAAATACTTTCTTTTCCTTGTATATAGGAACATCCTCACATCAGGAATCTGCTTGTCTTTGGGGTTAAATACTCCAATTCTTTAGTAGTTGGGTTTGAGCTCCTTATTATGTGACTGTGGTGATGCCATTTTGCACAAAGAATTTAGCTTCTTTACTCTTAAGCTTTAGTAAGGAAGGAAGAGGATAATTGAAGTATTTTTTTAAATGCTGTTATTATTAAGAGAGGATACCTAAAAAAAGTGAGGTCTATGAGAACAGAGGTCTTCTTAAGGAGACCCCAAGGATACACCCGTGAGGTCCTCCCCGTGGTGACTCAGTTCTTAGGAATTTATAAAAACTTAACTTCCTGAGACCTGGAAACTAATGCTTGTTTCCATTTCTGCAAAAGCCCACAGATCTTTAATAGCCAGAGCCCACTTCTCCAGCTTGATTCAAACTGACTAATGAGAAAGATACTCAGGGGCTAGAACTTTTTGACTGGGGATAAAAAGGAGAAGACTGAGCCAGTCTGGGAGCTTGACCATTTTTGAATGTGGATTCACCAGCTGAAATAAAGCCCTTCCTCTTTTAAACATGGTGTTTGGGTGTTCTTTCTCTCCATTGGGCCTCATCTTCCTGCAACACTATCAGCAAAGACATTTCATAGATTTATAGGCTGTTACAAAGCCTATAATTTACACAGAAGGTCATGATTATAATTCCTAAATGTTAGTGTCTTTCCTTTATGAAGTTTTATTTTCTCTGTTGCACAGAGGAGGAAAAAATGGAATAAATAAAGTATACTTTACCCCAAAAAGTAATACCAAAACACGGTTCATGGTTGGTTAGTAAAGGTTAGCACTTTACTTTCTTTTCTTCATTTCAAATAAAAAAAAATCTTAACAGAAAGTATCACAGCAATTTACAAATAATCAAGATGATCTAATATTAATGAGTAAAGGGTACATGAGAGGCAGGACAGGGCCACCAGTAACTCTACTTTCAGGCTGCTCCATTGTCTCATGCTCTCTGTCCAAAGTGACTGATATAATTGGATCATTATGTGAACAGAGCCTAGAGAGATTAATAGAAAATAAATACTGTATTTTTCATATGATATCTTTTCCCCATTGAATTTAAAGCCTATTTCCAAAGTTTTATTCTTCTGAGTACTTTAGCAGGTTGATCATAGGCTTTCTTCTAGGTCAAATTCTACTGCCCATGCCCCTGATACTAAACTGTAGCTGCCTTTCTCTGGCCTCTACTCTAAACTACTCTTACCCAGAAATAGTTATAAATTCAGTATCCAAGGAGGTACTGTTGTTCCAGGAAAACACAAAATTTCATTGTATAGCTAACTGAAATGCTTATAAAGATTTTCCTAAAATAAATGATAGTAAGTATGATCAATAGCAAATTAAGACACAGAATAAAGTTTCATGGCACTTTTCACATGTGAAAGAAGCTACATATTTAATGGTCCAAATGCTTGACCACAAATCAGAAAGTTGGGTGCTAGTGTAAATTGCTTTTGGCTGTCTAACTCCATTTATACCATTTACTTTCCCTAGACCAGTGTTATTCAACCTTTTTTATCTCAGGGAAGACTTGAACCTATAGTTAAACTTCTGTGCCACACTTAAATTATGTTGATCGAAAAAAAAGAGTAAGAAAAAAAAAAGACTATCCTTACTGTGCTTTGAACTTCATTTGAAAATAATTTAATTAATGATCTTTAAAAACATTTGCAGCACACCTAAGATCCTCTCACTACACACCAGTGTGCCACAGAACACACGTTGAAAATCACTGCCCCAGACCATTTTTCCATCTTGAAATTAAAAGTAACTATAACAATCTTTTTATTTGGATGTGGAAATTCACTACTTCATGGATAATATTGACTATCCTGATATTTTCCCTCCTTGTGAAGCAATTACGTTTTCTCCCTGGATATCTGAATGACTGTGATTCCTTAAGAATTATTTATTTATTCTTAAGCACAATGAGTTAATCAGAATATCTCAATGTCACTAATTCCAAATAATTTTTTCTGCTATGATATGTGTTACCTTAAGTTTCGGGGGATTTTTTTCTGTTTCAATGAGATTTTCCACTATAACATATCTAAACATTTTTTGATCCAGATTTTGCACTGAAATTTCATTTTCAACTGTGTCTTTCTCATTCATATATAAACTAATAACTTATGCATGGTTCTCAGCTTTTTTGTATCATTCAAAGGAGCTTCAATCTCCTTTTACATCTTATTCTTTTGTATCTTCTTTTCCTTGTAGTTCTTCTACTTAATATTCTTTGTAAATTCTTCTGCACCATGAATGATACTAGATCAATAATTCTGTGTCTTAGTTTGTGCTTACTCAAGATTAGGTTATTTAAGTTTTGTTCTTGCTATTATTCTTTCCCTCTTTCTTTTACTGATTTTTTTCTTTTTTTTTCACCATATATCACATCTCCTATTTTACTTTCTTTGTCATACTTCATGTATTTCACATTTTCTTTTTGTTAAGATACATTTTTGAGTGAACTCCCCTTGACACCATTCACCTCTTATTTCAGATTCCTTTTATAGTTCTCCTGAGCTTCAGAGTGAGCATTTTCAATACTTGCCTGAATTCATGCCTTAATACTTGCCTGAATTCAGAGGAGGAGTCAGCATTTGACTTAAACTTTTTGAAATACTTGTTGAGAAATTTGAGTTCAGCTTTCTTTACTGAAATCCTATACCAAGACCCAGTCTACTCAGCTTGCTCTCTGCACTATTTCTCAGAAAACAAGCTTTGTATTGCTCTTGCCCCTGAATGTAAGGACAGTATAGTCATAAATTATTTTTACCATTTCCCAGTGTTGCTTATTTATCCCTTTAGTGAATTTTCCCCCAAATTGAGTAGTGTTCAGGGTACTTCTCAGGATTTTACTGAATCCCTAGCTGCTAAGAGTTGTTTTCTATTACACAAGAGCATCTGGACATTTTTGCTTTTTCTTTCTGACACTGTCCAAGTTTATAGCATCAGCTTGTCTCAGTCCCTTTATCTGCTTTATACTTATTTATTTTTGAGAAATAAAAAATAAATACCTTTCTCATTTACGTATACGAGTTCAGGAGAGGAATTTTCTGTGATCTTACCCCTTAACTGTTATTTAACAGTCTTTTATGTGTACCATTATTTCATTTAGTTTCTATTGTTCCAGTCTCCCATTAGTTTTATATAATACTTAGCTATTACAATCAAATACATTGCCAAATTTACAATCGTGCTATAATACTGTGGGACTGTCTATGTGGAGGTAATAATATCTATCGAGATAAGTATTGGGGGGCTCAATAAGGAGCAATGTGGAGGGAACACTCCATGAACCTCCCAAGCGCAATAATCGAAGTACACATACAAGGAAAGTTTCGTGTTTTCTGCTAAAACTGTGGCTCTTATTACAATGATGGACTTCACACATCCTGGAAAGGAAAAGATAGTAGTTTCATATGCCAGAGGTCAGGCTTCCAAGTTGCTGGCCACCTATCTGAATGGCTAGATCATGATCTCTTCCCACTCCCCCTGCCCAACTGCTAAATAACTCTTCCTACCAGCTCCACTCTAAACGCATATCCTTAAGTGATTTGTAACAAAATTCAAGTGACCTTAATCATATACAAGCAATCAATCAAGTCATTCCTGTTTATTTCATGGATAATACCTTTAAACTCGAAAGCAAAGAAAAGTCACTTTAACCCCCTACAGAAAGTTTTTGTTTTATTACTTAGAATGAGTATAAACCTAGTCACATAAAATACCTACATAGAAGCATTAATGTTGGAAAATGTTGGATCTGGTGCATAAAATCAGATGCAGTAAAATTACCTTTCCAAAGTTACCCAAAACTTCTGAGTTCATCTAGCTTCTATCAGGTTTCAGGCTGTAGATACATTTGTACTTTGAAAAGGATGTTATGGCCTATTCTTCTGAGTTTACTATATTATGCTTTTAAAACTTTCACATACAATTTTAATTTATGGTGGGAGAATATGAGTAGTTAGCAGCGGTATACTGGTAAATGTTTAGCAACTGGCTCCCTTGGAGTGGGGTGAAGAAAAATCCTGATCGTTAAGTTTTGCAGTGGTATAAATACTCCCACAATGACTGATTTCCAGTTACCCTCAAAATGTCATCGGATAAAGAGTTGGTAATACTTGTACCACAATCAGCTCTCACAAGGTGGGGACAACCAATTCTGGTACACTGCTGGTATAACTTAAATTGTAATATTCCAAGAACTTCAAGAATAATTTAAATACATACATGATTATCCCTCTCCTGCCAACACTGCCATGAAATTCTTTCCTATTTTGAAGGAAGCAACTTTGTTGGAAGCTAAATAAGGAAAGAGAAACACTTTTCTGTCCCCAAGTGACTGAAATAATTCCTTCTATCCAAAGCCTGCAAATATTAAAAACCCAAATAAAACAAGTATTGTCCTTCAGAATTCCTTTTGACAAAGTACTTCAGGTACTAGTATGAACACCATTATCAAAATGTAAACTCTTATTATAAATTTTAACTTCTGGGATTACAGTTACTAATGAGGATTATGCAAATACCTTTTTATATGTTAAGGCAAAGCCCACATACAATTAAACCAAAGTCACTGTACAAACAAATAACACAACTCCAAGATTATTTCATATACTGTTCAATGACAACTGCGGCTATGCCACTACTTAAAGTATTGGTGTGAAATTAATATAATGTTATGAAAAAATGCTATGCGCAGCTCTTAGAGATGAAGAAATCTGAGTGGGTGGTGGAGAAAAAGAGAAAGCAACAGCAAAGAACAGTCTAAAAGAGAACCTTGGATACTTTGATTTATTTGTAAAGAATCTGTGAAAAGTTTGATATATAATTTTCTCTCTTCTTTTATTCCCTAATCAAAACTTCACTATCCTAAGCTTCAATATTTCAAAATTCTAGGCAGATCCTTTCAAGTCTCCCACTACTAAATGACAAATAGGCCAACCTTGAAGGAATAATGTCTAACAGAAAAAAAAAAACTGACTATATCTCCTAGGAACAACAGGGTACATTTGGACAGTTCCTGAAAACAGTGACTTCACCTAACTATTAAATGGCATAACTTATAGAAAAGACACTGTTTGCACAGCACCTGAGATAAGTGGCCAAGGCATCTAGTGACTCCAGATGACCATTTGGGCTTCCATTCACTCTAGGGTAGGCCCCACCACTCTGAATGCTGAGAGAATGATTGTGTCAACACAACTTAATTTCATTTCCTACATACCTGTGTCCTACATTAACTGACCGGGAAACTGACTTTAAGTAAGAGATGTTGCAAGTTGGTTTCCCTAAGAATTACCCTCTAAGATAAAGTCCAGCATTCAGCACACTGCCAAAGGGTTATGCTTGGGGAAGGGAGGGAAGCGAACAGTAGTGGGTAGACAGAGATGTTGACCTATCATGCAGAACCAATAACAGACTTGGCTCAACCCAGATGGAACTCTGGAGGTAGAATGGCCCCACAAAGTGGTCCTGCAATGGGCAAAGGTGGCCATTGCACTCCTCTATCAATCAGTCAAGGATGTGAGCCAGCTCAGGAAGGGGTGTGACTTTAGACAGGGCTATCCTCCACAACTTCAGAAGTCCCTGAAGGAACACAAAATCCATGAAGGCTATTTGCTGCCAGCCCTCCTGGCAGCTAGGACAACTCATCTCTGAGTGAAAGACCTGGTCAGTGCATCACGGTGTCTACTGCAGATATCCAAACTAGATTTCCTGAACATGGTGTCCTGAGATACTACTGACTTTTGTAACACACTCCTATTCAGCACCTCTCTCGGTACATACAGTAGAGAAGGGGACAGGGAAAGACACGGTTCCCTGATTCTGAAGGCATAATGGACACTTTCGCCAACACATGAAATCCATGAAGGTCCTTTCCCAAGGAAGGAGTCCATTTAATTGTACAATCATCACCTTAAAAAGCATACTGCCTTAGGCACTCATTCTTATTTGGCCCAACCACTGCCTCCCACTTTATGTGTAGATGTCTAGCTTACCTGCCCTATTCAAAGCTGAGGTTGAATTTCACCAATGCACTATACCTTAAGAAGTAATGCGTTAGCACCTAAAACTAAGCCTACCATTAAGAGTTTGCTTTGTCTTTCTGGCCTGACTCTGAAAACGCCAATACTTGCTAAGTGGTACTACATTTATGACCAGCCATTATTTAGGCGCAGTGCTCTTCATTTATCAAATTGTTTCACTTGGATGGGAGAACACAGTCAAGGTACAATATGAAGCTACCAGATAAAAGGAATATCTGATTGGTGTGAGAGGAGTAGGCAAATAAGCAGCATGGACCAAAGAAAGAGTGTTGTGGAAAGCTTTCACTTTCCAAATTTTGCTTACAGTTGCTCCTTTATGTATTACTTTCTTGGCAGTCCTGGGAGAAATGTCATAGGATATTTTCACCCAGTATTTAATGAAAAAATAGAGACTATATTCACTAGTTTTCTAAGTAACCAGGAAGCAACATAATGAACAAAATCTCAACTCAATATCATCTTAGAGTAATGCAAATGGTTTTAAAAATAAAACAAAGTTCAACACTGACACACTTGAGTTCTAAAGAAGGCCAAACTGAGAGAAAATAATCAATGATAATGCTATGCCCACATATCCATGTTGTTCCCTTCCCCTGACATGTTCCTCTTGCTTCCACACCTATAAAGCACACCCACCCTTCAAGTCTAGGTTTAAATCCTATTTCATCCACAAAGTCTTCTCAAATGTTCCAATCACATTTCCTACCTAACTGTGAAATGCTCGGTGTCTCTATAAAATGTTTGATGTTCATTATTACTTTTTGTTGTATTTCTGTTGATTACTATGACTAAGTACAGAATTTATCAATATATTTTGTCAGATTGAATTTTCACAAGCACACTGTTATCTAGTTTGCATATACCCATTTGATATATAAGAAAACAGAGACTTAGAGAGTTAAACTAGCACCATAGGCAAAATGAGAGAACAAGGTGGTAAATACAGTTCAGATAACCTACAATGTTTATGTTCTTTCTAGTTCTGTCTATATTGTACATATGTCTCACTTTCATGAGGTAGACCACATACCTCTTGAGAGAAGGAACTATGTATCATATCCCTTTCTCATACTTCTCTGTACCTATCCCACAACATCTTGAATGGCAAAGAACATATAATATCTTACATATGTTTGAGAAAACAAGGAAAAGAAGATATGAAGTAGGGATATCAATGGGAGTAGATTCGTACAAGGATTCTAGAAGATGGTTCCTGAAGAAGTCAAAATTTATCAAAAGGATGCACAGTTCATAAAAAGATTAAGTACAATTTGGCATTGTTTTTTCCATCTTTCCATGTGCTAGTGCCAAGTTGTGGCTTAGTTAAGACCTTGGCTTTCTCACACAGTAATACAGAAGGCAAGTGGCTGGGAAAATTGATTAAGAGAGGGTTATCAATGGCATGAAGAAGCTTAGCACAGATACACGTCTGGTTGCCTTTTGTTAAAATAAATTGAAATTATTTATCTTCAAATGATAACAATAGAAATGGAAACACTTGGCAGTTCCCTTGAATATATAATGAAGGATTACCCTCACACCCACATTTATATCTTGTAGCATGCGCAGCACTGAGAAAAGGCCAGGAAAGTGACAACTCCTTAATTAGTTAGCACTCAGTGACAAATTGGGGAAACTTGCTCTGGAATCTGTAGGGAAGGAGGAGATGGTAGATTGTTTAAAAGTCTCTCTTTCTTCTCTATTATATGTTCCACAAAGCATGCACTTTTATTTCATTGTTAAAGATGTACAAACTGAAGGAAATAAGATTCACTAAATACCATGCTAAAAACCAAATGAAGGGTTTTGTTTCATTTAGTACCTGAATCTACACTACTTTACCTATCAAGGCATACCTGAAACCTCCTTTTACCAATTTTTCTTGTGATATGAGAAAAGCAATTAGAACCAACTACCAAATTTTCCTCATCAGTGCCCCTGATAGGCAAGCTGCGTGGAGAAAATATTTTAAGTAATTTTCTTTAAAGTATTACCCCATAAGCAGTCACACCTTCCTCCTCAAATTATGACTCAAATTATTTATTGAGTTACATCAACTGCCATACAAATGTAGTAATGATAGCTGTACGCAATAATTACATGCTACATTGCCTCCATTGGAAACTATGGTAACTGATCAGTTACTTTTTCAGCCTACCACCATAGCTGCGAGTGGCACAGAGGAAAAATATACCTGCCATCATCACTTACATTCCATCTGCAGATAACAATGGAGAAAGGAAAACATCAGACCATTTCCTCTTCATATTGTCCCATTTGGAATTGTCCCACAAGGATCACTCCTTTCACAGAGCCTTACATTTACTCCTCCATCTAGAATGCTCTTCTGCTCTTTACATGACTGGCTCCATCTTGTCACTCAAGATTTTGTGCAAGTGTCAATCATCTCCTCAGAGAAGGCTTCTCTGACCATCTGACCTCAAGAACTAAAGTAATTTCCTCCAAGTCTCTAACTAATTTGAAGAGCGCTTACCACTTTTGGAAATAAGGTTGGCATATGTTTATTGACATCTATATTACCTGAAAACATGATATGCCGTGTACTATGTAACCACTGGACTATTATCTCTTTTAGAAGAGCCACTTTGTTTTTCTTACTCTCAATATTAGTCTTCATCAATCTCAATAGCTCCTTACCCAACACTCTGCATAGTCTTTCCCTATAAGCAAATAAAGTGTAGACTATATCTGCCCTTGATCTTGTCCTACATAATACTTTAATGATATGTATATTTCAATAATAGGTACACAGTAGATATTCAATAAATATTTGATAAATGAGAATAAAGAAGTGTTGAAAGTAAATCAATTAAATTTAACAGCCTTTTTCCTAGTGGCATCCTTCCAAGTATTTAAAGCATCCTACCTCATTTGCAACTCCTTTCAAAGCTATACATTTATAGTGTCTTCAGTTATTCTTCTTGGGACCTCTTTTCAAAATTACCTCAACACTTCATTATGTCTCTTGGACTTATTAGTTTATGAGTACTCCATCTCAAAATCTGGCATAAAGAAATGAGTAGGAGTTTTCCAGCATGACCTAACCAGTGCAGATATGGTTTCTAACAGACAATAACCAAAAACATCCCATCTTGTGATGCCTGCTCAAGCCACTGCTCAATCAACCAACCTCCCAAAATGATTGTACTACCTTACCACTGTAATGGTAATCTAATTACCACACAACGCTGTGCTTCTCACATTTCACTATTCAGACACTTCCCCTTAGCATCTCTGTCTCTTCCTTCTCAGTTATATTTCAATTCTGCTTTAAAAATCACTGGCAATGAGATAGAAGCTTTCTTAAAATGCAAATTCTGATGTCTTAGGTGAGGCCTGAGAGTCTACATTTCTAATAAGCTGCTGACGTATGAGCCATGCTTTAAATAGCAAAGCTATAGTGGAATGCTGAACCTGGAAATGAGAAAGCCTAATTTGAATTGAAGCTCTACCATTTAATAACAGCATACAAGTGGACAAATTCATTGGTTATCTATAAACTAAAGATGAATGTAACTGGAGAGACATTTTAAGAGTTAAATAATGTTGGCACATAGTAGGAATCTAACAAATATTATTTTAATGAATGGCCTTCTCTAAAGAAAGTTGGAGACTCACATTGCTTTTATAGTCTGAAAAAGAACTGACATTTTTACATAGAAATGGCTTCTAAGCCAAATTTTCTCTCATCTAGCATTTCTGTAGTTGAATTTTTTTCTGAACCTAAATACAGGATTTAACATTTATAACTATTAAATTTCATCTTGTTAGCTTTGGCCAGAGTTCCAGCCTGTCAAGATTGTTTTGAATTAAGATTCAGTTACTCAATGTATTAGCTATCGCTCCAAGCTTTATGTCATCTGCAAATTTGATAAGTATGCCTTCTGTGTCATTATATATATCATTAATATGTTGAGTAGGACAAGACCAAGGGCAGAAATATTCTACATTTTATTTGTTTTGAAGGAAGGACTAACATGGGATAAAGGAAAAAGCTGAAGTTGTTTGAAAAATTATAACTGAATATCATTCATCCACATTACTCCTTTTTTCCCCATATAGATTTTCTAAAATGTTTTGGTGAAATATGTAAATTAAATCTAAGTACATTATACCTATGAGATTTTCTTTTGTCTTTCCACATAAAACTCAAACTAAGAAGTGAAACAAGATTAGTTTGGCATAACTTAGTGAACCTATGCTATCTCCTAGTAATCACCATTTTCTAAGCATTCAATCACAATCTATTAGCAGCCTATTTTGTAATTTCAACAAGCAAGTATTAATGTTATAGTCATTGGTAAGGTATATTTTGTAATTGGAGATTTATAGATATATTTTTCTAAAATTCTCAAGAATATTTGATATATTTTTATCATATGTAAACACCTTTTCCTTACTCTTGCAAATAATTCATCTAGGTCTGAAGACAGATTCATTTAAAACAGGCGTGCCTTATTCCTTACATATCGCAGTATTTACTACCTTCTTAATCATTTTTATTATACGAATTATGCTTTTGGTGCTATTCTTTTTAAAATAAAACATAAAGCTAACATAAGAACTGGGTCGTTCTGGTTATTGTTTTCTTCTGTAATGCATCTTTCTTTTGAGGACACCCTTTAAGAATCCAGACTGATGAGAGAGCTCCCATTGCAACCAAAATAGTTCTTATAAGTGACTACTTCTCCAGCAACACATTGCAGATCCACATCCCTTCTCAGTTATATTTCAACTGTTTTAAAATCACTGGCAATAAAATAAAACCTTTCTTTTCCTTTTCAACACTTTTTTGGTATAAATAATGATCTCTTGTTTAAGGAAATGTTTGTTCCCCTATTTTGACATTGTAAAACTATACCTTCTTCATTCGTATTCATGTGCAATTCAGACACAGGGATTCACTAAGAACAAGTGGGGATCTTAATGTATCAGAGCCATCCTGATTTTCCATCAAAACAAAACAGACAACTATCTCCTATAGACATGCACACACATAAACACATACATACACATACCCCCTGGCTCTGTTAAATCCTCTGGTTCATCAATGCTCTTCTTACCATTCTATGTACATTCCTTTTCAATAGCCTGCCATCTAAACATCATTGCTCTAGGTGACACTGGCTGCTCCTAAAACCCAGTGATGAAAATTATGAGGGGACTGAGGTCAACCCTATTTGTAAATGATGTAATTTGGAGGTTCCGAACATGACTTTTCCAGCCTCAATGGAGAACCTGACACAGTCAGGCTTGTGTGTGTGTGTGTGTCCATGTGTGAAATGGTTAAGTTAGCTTTGTTTTGTTGGCAAAGTGAGGCAACTTAAATAAATTAAGGTACTTATTTATTTCACTTAATAGAAACAACATCATTGTGTACTGATATGAACAGAAAAGGTGTAGCTTTACAATGTGGGTTCAGAGGGTATATATCCCGAAGACCAAAAATCACATCATAATAAAGATATTTGTACCAGAATGTTTATTGCAGCCCATTCATAATTGCTAAGTCGTGGAAGAAGCCCAAATGACCATCGACCCACGAATGGATTAATAAATTGTGGTACATGTATACCA
>CAUYON010038040.1:0-17332 GCA_963573935.1 Arctocebus calabarensis
CTCAAGGCTGGTTCAATATACGTAAGTCCATAAATGTAACTCAGCACATAAACAAATTAAAAAACAAAGACCATATGATTCTCTCAATTGATGCAGAAAAAGCTTTTGATAATATCCAGCATCCCTTCATGATCAGAACACAAGGAAATTGGTATAGAAGGGACATGTTGGGCAGCACCTATAGCTCAGTGGGTAGGGTGCTTGTCCCATATACCGTGGGTGGTGGGTTCTGACTCGGCCCTGGCCGAACTGCAAAAAAAAAAAAAAAAAAGAAGGGACATGTTTTAAACTGATAAAGGCCATCTACAGCAAACCCACAGCCTAGATAATATTGAATATAGTTAAAAGGAAATCATTTCCACTCAGATCAGGAACCAGGCAAGGTTGCCCATTGTCTCCACTATACTTTAACATTGTAATGGAAGTTTTAGCCATTGCAATTAAGGAGGAAAAGGCGATCAAGGGTCAGAAGGGTCAGAAGAAATCAGACTTTCACTCTTCACAGATGATATGATTGTACATCTTGAAAATACCAGCTATTCTACTACAAAACTCTTAGAAGTTATCAAGGAATACAGCCGTCTCTCTGGTTAGAAAATCAACACTCATAAATCTGTAGCCTTTATATATACCAACAATAGCTAAGCTGACAAAACAGTCAAGGACTCTATTCCATTCACAGTAGTGCCAAAGAAGATAAAATATTTGGGAGTTTCCCTGACAAAGGATGTGAAAGATCTCTCTAAAGAGAACTATGAAAGTCTAAGAAAATAAATAGCTGAAGATGTTAACAAATGGAAAAACATACCATGCTCTTGGCTGGGAAGAATAAACATCGTCAAAATGTCCATACTACCCAAAGCAATATACAATTTTAATGCAATCCCTATTAAAGCTCCACTGTCATACTTTAAAGATCTCAAAAAATAATACCTCATTTCATATGGAATTAGAAAAAACCTCAAATAGCCAAGATACTACTGAGAAATAAAAACAAAGCAGGAGACCTTAGACTATACTATTAAGTTGATAGTAATCAAAACAGCATGATACTGGCACATAGACAGAAAGGTAGATGTATGGAACCACATAGAGAACCAAGAGATGAATCCAGCTACCTACCATTATTTGATCTTTGACAAGCCAATTAAAAACATTCAGTGGGGAAAGATTCCCTATTTAACAAATGGTGCTGGGTGAACTGGCGACCCACCTATAGAAGACTGAAACTCGATCCACACTTGTCACCTTTAACTAAGATAGACTCTCTCTGGATTAAAGATTTAAACTTAAGACATGAAAGTATTAAATAGTAGGAGACAGTGCAGGTAAAACTCCTGAAGGAATCGGCCTGGGCGAATATTTTATGAAGAGGACTCCCTGGGCAATTGTAGCAGCATCAGAAATATACTACTGGGACCTTATCAAAATAAAAAGCTTCTTGCACAGCCAAGAACACAATAAGTAAAGCAAGCATACAGCCCTCAGAATGGGAGAAGATATTTGCAGGTTATGCCTCTGACAAAGATTTAATAACCAGAATCCACAGAGAACTCAAAAGGATTAGTAAGAAAAGAACAAGTGATCCAATCTCAGGGTGGGCAAAGGACTTGAAGAGAATTTCTCTGAGGAAGACAGGCGCATGGTCTACAGACACATGAAAAAATGCTCATCACCCTTAATCATCAGAGAAATGCAAATTAAAACTACTTTGAGATATCATCTAACTCCAGTAAGATTAGCCCACATCACAAAATCCCAAAACCGAAGATGTTGGTGTGGATGTGGAGAAAAGGGAGCACTACATTGCTGGTGGGAATGCAAAGTAATATGTTCATTTTGGAAAGATGTTTGGAGAATACTTAGAGATCAAAAAATAGACTTTCTGGGGTGGGACCATGGCTCAGTGAGTAGGGGGCTGGCCCCATATACCAAGGGTGGTGGGTTTAAACCCAGCCCTGGCCAAACTGCATCAAAAATAGCCGGGTGTTGTGGTGTTATGCCTCAGTCCCAGCTACTCAGGAGGCTGAGGCAAGAGAATCACCCAAGCCCAAGAGCTGGAGGTTGCTATGAGCTGTGACTCTACAGCACTCTACTGAGGGCGATAAAGTGAGACTCTGTCTCTACAAAAAAAATAGACCTTCCATTTGATCTCATAATTCCTCTTCTAGGTATATATCCAGAAGACCAAAAATCACAATATAACAAAGATATTTGTACCAGAATGTTTATTGCAGTCAAATTCATAATTGCTAATTCATAATTACTAAGAAGTCCAAGTGCCCATCAACCCACAAATGGATTAATAAATTGTCGTATATGTACACTATGGAATATTACACAGCCTTAAAGAAAGATGGAGACTTTACCTCTCTCATGGATGGAGCTGGGACATATTCTTCTTAGCAAAGTACAAAGAATGGGGAAAAAAGTATCCAATATTCTCAGCCCTACTATGAAACTAAATTAATAGCTTTAATTTGAAAGCTATAACCCAATTATAGCACAAGAATATGGGGAAAGGGGCAAGGGAAGGGAGGGGAGGGGAGAGGATGCATGGAGGGAGGGTAATTGTGGGACCACACCTATGGTGCTTCTTAGAAGGGTACAAGTGAAACTTACTAAATGCAGAATATAAATGTCTAAACACAATATCTAAGAAAATGCCATGAAAGCTATATTAACCAGTTAGAAAGAAATATTTCAAATTGTGTATGAAACCAGCACATTGTACCCCATGATTGCATTAATGTACACAGCTATGATTTCATTTAAAAAAAAAAGAGAGAGAAACATGCATTGTTAATAAAAGGCAAAGTGGTATTGCCTCTTTGAGACATGATCAGCAATCCAAATATTTTTAAAATTCCCCCAAAAGAGACAATGTTTCTTCCAGCTTTAAAACACACTAGACAATAATAATTAAAAGTGTCAAACTTATTTTTAAAAGAGTACATGTAATATAAAATCGTTGATGAACATGGTCACTAATACCTGTAATCCTAGCACTCTGGGAGTCCAAAGCAGGAAGATTCCTTGAGCTCAAGAGCTGTAGACTAAAAACAGAAAAATTAACCCCAAGAAGGGGAAAGAGGAGAGGGAGGGGAGAGTGTAGAATGGGTGGAAGGAGGTTTAATTGTAAAATACGGTGCATTTTACAAGGGTACATGTTAAATTTACTAAGTATAAAATACAAATATCTTAACACAGTAACTAAGAAAACATGATATTTATACTCTAAGTGTAGATTATAAATGTCTTAACACAGTAACTAAGAAAACATTGTCTCTTTGGTGAAAATTTTAAAATTGATGAAAATATTTCAAATGGTAAATAAAGCCAGCACATTTTACCCCATAATTGCATTAATGTGCTATGATTTAATTTAAAAATAAAAATTATCCAGGTGCTATGATTGGTGCCTGAGTCCCAGCTACTGGGCAGGCAGAAGGATCGCTTGAACTGGGTGAGTTAAGCTGACACCTGGGCACCATTCACTGGGCAAGAAAGTGAGAATTGGTCTCAAAATAATTTTTTTACCTTTGTCCAGAAAGAAAATATGAACGTAGAAGAGGTCTAGTCAGTAACTCAGAGAATAAATTGAGAAGTCTCCTGAGAATGCAGAAGACAAATAGTGTGGCAAAGATTAACATAATGGGAATGACAATAGAAGACAAATGAATGACATAAAGTGTTTCAATCTTAGAATTTCAAGAGAAATGAATAAGATTATGTGAAACAATACTGAAAAATTGAAGAAAATTCTCAGGAAGGAAAATAACAATACATATTTAAACACGTCAGTCAAAATCAATAGAAATATTCCACACCAGGATGCATTTAAAAGGAACAAAAATTGTTGAATTTCAGTGACAAAGATTTAAACAGACCAATCATTAAAATGGTATTTTCAAATATTTGTGGAATTTGTCTGACTCAACCATCCCCTTATAATAATAAATTCCAAAAAAATTTTAGAATAAAATTTTCAAAAAATTTGCATCTTTATGTACATTATGTTCCGAAGTTAATGAATATGGTGCAAGATAATGATATCCTAACCTGTACCAGATAATTAAGCATAGTTGGAAAATGTTTTTTTCTAAAGATTAACTTAAGGATAATTTCCATCAATTTTTAAATGAAAATGAACAAGAAAAATAATAGTTGGGAATATAATACAAAAGGGCAAATGAAAATAAATAAAGTGAGCTTAAGTTTCAATTTTTAAACATTTTTTAAACTTAATAAAAGCTATATTACTAATACTTAAAAGCTAAGCTATTTATATAAATTATTAATCCTGACCATTGGGCAAAATTGATTAAAAACTAGAAATAGATTCTTATTAGGACATTTGAAATAAGCTTCTTTAGCTTATATGTTAATTATTGTAGAAAACACATAGAAGTAGAAGGAAACACACACATGTGTGTGTGTAGAGAGAGAGAGAGATAATATACAGATGGTGCCTGATTTATCAATGGTTAGATTTAGGAATGTTTGTCTTTTTTTGTTTATTTCAAAGTATGATGGGGTTACAAATGTTTTGGTTGCATGGATCACCTTTGTAATACTTGAGTAAGGGCTATACGTGTGCTGTCTCCCAGACAGTGTTCACTGAACCCACTAGATAGGTTTTTCACTCGTCTCCTTCTTCTCCTGCACCATTTGATTCCCACGGAGTTGTACTTCCCTCTAATGCACAAGTGTGCCCATCAGTTAGTTCTAATTTAATAGCAAATACACGTGGTGTTTCCCTTCTTTAGATACTTCACTTAGGCCAATGGTCTCTGTGATGGTGAGAAAGTGTACTCACCAGAAATTGTACTTTGAATTTTGATCTTTTCTTGAACTAGTGATATTTAGTCTGAGTCTGATGCACTTTGGTGGCACTGGGCAGCAGTATCCAGCACCAGCTAGTCAGCAACATAATCCTGGGAGTAAACCACCCAAACAACCATGACAGTGTACTACAGTAAATTAAATGAGATAGCCAACACTTTATTGTAAATACACACTGTATTGTACTGAATGATTGTGTCAATTAAGATAGGCTAGGCTAAACTATGAAGGTTGGTAAATTGGGTGTATTCAATTTGTTTTCAATTTATGATATTTTCAATTTATGTTCTACCATTGTTATTAGAACAAAATACCACTGTAGGCTGGGAAGCATCTGTACATGAAATCTGAAATCTATGAAATCTGACATTTTATTCACTGGAGTTATGAATTTATAGTACAGGGTAGTTTGGAGGTGGTCATCCATGACCAATTCTTCAATTCTAGTGGGAATTAATCAGAGAATGATTACTTAAAAGGATGAAATGTAAGCTGATATTTAAAGAATTAGTGAAAATTCAGCTTAGGCAGTGAAAGAGAAACATACCATACTTTATGTTCTAAGTAACTTTTTAATTTATGAACTTTTATATATCCATCAAGTCATGTTGCTTCTGTCTTCAAAACATATCCAGTATTCTATTTTTTCCACTTCTAACAATGCCTCTCTTCTCTAAGTTAACAATATTTCCTTGTGTACTATTGCAAAAGTAAAAAATAAGTGTTTCACTCGTTCTATACCTGTACTCTGATTCACTGCATCTACATGCACATGTAATTTCATTAATTTGGAGGGGATAACTTTATAAACTTCATTTCCTGAAGAATAGTGATATTTCGCTACATGACTGCAGCACAGATCTCAATTTCAGTGAATTTCATGTGAATGTACCCCTTCTGATTAATCTCTTGTTTATATTATATTATTGTGAGTAGTCTCAATAACGTTCTTTTATAACACTTTCCTCCTCCAATCTAGGGCCAGGAAGAGAATTACTTCTCATATCTCTACCTCCTTTAATCTGAAATGTACCATAGCTCTTCATTTACTTGTATATCACTGGTATTTTTAAAAATATTTTAGTCACCCCTCCTTTTCTTAAAATACAACCTTCTTTATTTTAGGTTTGGTAGAGGTTTTTTTCATGATCAGTTTCAAATTTTATAACCTTGTCCAGGACACTAAATAGGTGATATGTTCTTGGGTTTGGAGGAACATGATGTCCCTTGGTCCCTTGTTAATAATTCTAGTATTGGCAATATGCTAATGATTTTTTCAGTTTAACATATATTTGCTCATTGATTTTATATAACAGGCATATATTTTAAAACACAAGTATGCAAGTCAGACTATCAGGATTTTTGTGGTCATATAAATATCTACCATTGAACGTAGTTACATTTGTCTTAGATTGTCAATAGCTTACCATGGTTGAGGCATTTTATGAACATTATGAATTCTATTATACCCTCCAATTATATAAGACTTAAAAGTAGAGCAAACTAAGAAGAGAAATACTGTAACTAAAATATAAAGTTCAGATGATTTTTTTTTCATTGAAAGTGGAAAAATTTTTTTTAAATTGCACATGGACATTAATTAAATGCCCCAGAGAAGAATCATATTCAAGAAAGAACAAATCCAATGGGGCAACAAAAGAAACTACAGCAAGAGACAAAAATGATTGACACCTCCCCACCCCCCAGATACGGTAAGGTCAGCAAGAATGTTGGATGCCTATATGTCTGGGACTTGCAGGAAGCCAAATACAGTAGATGCTGTGGTTCCCTCTCCACTGGAAACAGGACTCTTCTTGCTGCACTTGCCAAGGACAGTAGCTGGTGATGGCTCAATGCCATGTTCCTCCTAGGACCTACTGATGCATCTCTGGCAAATTCTCCCTCCACCCAGTCTTACTTTCCTTACTTCCTTAAAAGTTGTATTATTGGAAAAACGCCCTTTTCCCTCCTCCTACCTCATCAAACAACTTTCTGCTGCAAGTAAATCTCTAGCTATGAATCTGTTTTCAGAGGGAAGCCAATATAAGGCAGGTCAAAAGAATCTTCCATGTGCTGCTGATTAAATTAGTATTGGCAGGTATAGGTGATGCAGGATGCTCAAATGTTTGCTTGCAAATAAAATCTTGTTCAAATACTACTGATAAGGCATTTATGTGTAATATTTTCTGAAAATCAACAGAACAGAGTTTTACCTTCCTTGGTATGTTTTGAATAAAGTTAATTTACTTTGGAAATTATGCCCTAATAAAACTATGTATGGCTAGCAAAGAAGACAAGAGAATGGGAAGTTTCAATGTATAAAGTGTCACTCCTATGTTGTAACAATTTATCCTGAAATTTCTGACCCAAAATAAACTTCTGTCAGCTTCTATATAAGTACACTTATACGGAACTTTGGTCTTTTTTATCACACAGGACTCAGATAGGCATCCATATTTATAAAAGGAGAAACAGAGCTTGATGAGGTTAAGCAACTGATTCCAAGCTACGTGGCAGCAAATTGCAGAACTGGGTAAACTAGTACAGATGACTTCAAAAATCTTAATGTTTCACAATGTCACTGCTCCAAAATATGACTTAGAGTATATTTAAATTGTTGGGAGAAGGGGAGAATCCAAACCCTATCCACATTACTCCCATCCATAAAATATTCCTTCCTTAAAGACTCAAGATGAATACACAGAACAGCATGAGGCTCCATCTCCAGAGACATCTGCCTTCCAGTTGCATTTTGCAGATAAGTAGCTGGATGACTTTAGCCAAATTAATTGGCCTCTCCAAAACACAACTTCTTCATCTGAAAAATCAGCATAATGATAATAATATCCTAGAGTTTTTGTGGGGATAAAATATAGTGATGAAATAAAATGCAAAGGACAGTACTTAGCACATAGTAAGCACTCAGTAATCTTAGCTATTATTATTAAATCTACTCCAGGTAAAATGTAGGAAAAAACTACCAATGATGGATTGTTTGAGTCTCTGTTCTGTATTTGTAGTAATATGATATTTATAAATCTCAATAACTGACAAGGTATTTTAAGGTCAAATATTTAACAATAACTCATTAATTTTATTTCCCACTCAATCATTATCAGAACAAATCATAATATGATCTTTTTTGGTTACAGCAATCCAATAAAACTTACATTAGCCAGTGTTTCAGGAACATTAGTCTAATGTGCTTTCAGAGATCACCTTCTCTAAGCAAGATAATAAGTTTGTGTGAAAAGCATAAAGAATGGACTACCTAACAAAAGTTGGACTTTAATGAACCATCTTAACAAACTGACTAGAACTATAATTCAATGGTGAGCATTCCTTAATTAATGACTTAAAACAGTAGGTAATATTCCCTAAATGCTACACTTGATTATAGTTTCAATTATTTTCTATCTTTCCTATATTATCCTAATTTGTTAGGCAACATGCAGTGAATCTTAAGTGACCATTGGTTATAAAAGTAATATGAGTGGATAGAAACAACTTTTTAAAAATGACAGCACAATTAGTTTGTAATGAAGTTTCCAATGCTTTCTCTGAAAATACTAGCAGTTATGACTCAGATTTGAATATCAATTGACTCAGATGTTTTTCCAAATGGTATCCTTAATATAAAAAAAAAGTATTACTAACCCACTGAGTTAGGCTTACCTAAACAAACACATTGAAAGATTTCAGGAGCAATAAATGAGTGGATCATTTAAAGAGTAACTTCATCTTCCCTTTTCTGACAGCCTTTGAAAATAGTTTATGACAATTCATTATAATTGTTTATACCACTCCCTCCCAAGGCAGAAAGTCCCAGTAGTAAGAACTCCTCCTGTCTGTGTCTATATTTCCTGATACTGACTTAGAATATACTCAGTGTGTGATTTGTTGAGGAAATGAATATATGAATGACCTAATGGAAAAATAGCAAATGAAATTTTTTCCTCTGGGTCATAATATTTCCTTAATAATGTATTATAATTTTCTAGATTATATCCAGAATGTTAACATGTTACCATATTTCTATAAATCTATATCATGACTTATAAGAAGAATACTTTCTTTTTAGTAATAAGAAATAAAACCCAAACACTCTCAATTTAATGGCAGAAAAATTCTGATTTCAGTGGTATAAAATTTGGGAATAAATTTATCTTAGAATTAATACTGATTTTTTTCTTGATCTTTAATGTGAATAAGCTTCAAACACTTCCCTTACTTTAATAAGAAAAAAAGTGACTTAGAAAAAGTCTACTGAGGAGACTGAAGATAAATCACTACTCTTTATGTTTTTTCTAGAAGTCAAAACAAAGAAATTCTGAATATTGAGTAAAAAATAATCTGTCTCAGCAACTGTTGGAATTGCTATCCTCCAACCCAGAGGTATTATAAGGAATAATAGCATGGAAACAACAGGTATAACAACAATTTCAAACCTAAGAAGCTATAGTTACTGTATAGTACAAAGGATTTTGCTCTAAAATGAAAATAAATTTTAGGAGTAAGAATGGGATAGAGACAAGATGGCTGACTGGAGCCAGCTTTCCACAGAGGACAGAAGTTTAGAAAGTAAGCTGATGGTTTGGAGCTGAGCCAAGAGAGAAGATTGAAGAACACCCAATCAACCCTGCTGAGGCGAGCTGTGACCCTAAGGAAACAAACAATAGGTACGAAATCTATCACCAAGTGGACAGGAATCCCCTCCCCATGAGAACAGCTCACAGTATACTCCATACAAACAAGCAAGCAGAGTTTAGATCCCCTCCTATTTTATCCCATGGGAGAGACCCTCTAAAACCTGGAACTCATTCCTAGAGAGGACTTGTGAATGTGCCATGGCACTCTCCCATCAGGAATAAAACTGTATAACTGTATATATTCTCTACCTGCAATTCTGAATTCCCAGAACTCCCTTCCACTTTCCCCCTGAGATCAGGAAGCCTGTCTCCCATTGGAGTCCAGATTCTTGGGTATTTTCTTGAGGGATATGGACAGGGCATGGGCTGTTGCAGGTCTGGGATGATTCTGCTGCATGGGAGTAAGGACAAAATGGTGAACTGAAGCTGAGGGAACCCTACAGGAGAGGGAAAGGTGGTGCCACACGGCACAGAGCAGCAGCAGCAGCAGTGGCAGCAGGAGCAATAGGGCTCACACCCCTGGGGATAATTTGAAGAGACTCTCCCTGCCTCTCTGGGCAACCAGAGGAAGCCAGGCTTTTTCTCCAGTGGCAGCCACTGGCAGAACAGATCTGGAATAGAAATGCAAGCCCTGTGAGTAAAGGATACGACTGAGGTGGAACAAGCTGGAGCAGAGAACAGGAAATACGCGTGTGCAGAGACGGCTTACTCCCAGGGCAGGCCTGAGCCAGGACTGCTTTAGTGAGCCTAAGATGCACTTGGCCCTCAGGGGATCATAGCTGAGACAAAAGCAGGTGGGAAACTGAAAGCTGAGTGTGAGCTCTAACCACACCACCCCAATACAGACTACAGCTGAGACAGATAGCCCCGGCTCTGGGCTGCAGCACAGACTGGGCTGAGTCATAGTTTCTGTGAACTCAAACAGCATCTGATCTGCAGGGGAATATAGCCAGGACAGAAAAAAATTCTGTGAAATTGTTCTGTTTTGTCAGCAACATCAATCAGGGGCAGGGGGGAACTGAGTGAACTGCCCCAGCCCCCATTAAGCACCCAAGGTTGTCAGGCCTCAGCTCTCCCTGCAGGATAATGGCAGAGATCGGCAGCCTGGCCAAGGAGACATACAATTTCCTGTGACTCAAACCCCTGGAGCATCAGCTCACTGGAGGGAACTGGGTCACAGCCCTGAGGGGTTACTAGTGACTGGGTGTCATGAGGTGCAAGGTGGGAAAGGAGGCATTAATCTTCCCAGACTAATTCATTTGCTGAGGTGAGTCCTCCTACCTCACAGAGCACTGGAAGCAAGTCATACTTGAGCTACCAGCAGACCCCTGTTACATAGTGGTTGGAGACCTTTAGAACGCGCCCATCTGAGACTGGTGCTGACTGGGACAATTGATTTGGACCTCTTGAACTGGGCAATCACGCGAGGACTATCCAAAGTGGTATCCTGGGTGTGTTATTGTGGGAAGGTTTGATTTTCCTTTTCCAGTTGTTGTCCAAGGTGGGGTAGGATGACTTAATTGCTGGTATTTCTCCAAGCTGAGACTTCCAGCCAGAGTAATTGATTCTCTAGGGTGTGACAGACACCAGTTCAAAACAAGACAGACCAACTAGGGTCTACCACACCAAGCAAGTCCCCAGGTTCTCAGGCTGTAGCACTGTATGGGTCCTTTGCAAAGCTCTGGCAGAAAAGATACAGACACCAGTCCCAGCTCTAGGGCCAAGGGCTGGTTAAACACTACTCCAGGAGCCCGCAACCCAACTTTACATTATCTGCTCACCTAGCCTAATGGTGTAAAATAATCATGGGGCAGAATCAGAAGAAAAACTGGTAACGTGACTATCCAGAGTAGAACAACTCCCCCAAGGAACAACATGGTGGACTGGTGGGACAACTGAAGATCCCATTCATAAACAGATGGTTGAGATGTCAGAAATCAAATTCAGAATTTGGATTGCAAATAAGATTAATAGAATGAAGGTAAGTTGGAATTAGAAATTCAAGGAGCATTTCAAAAGTTGTCTCAAGAATTCAATGATTTCAAAGACAAAATCACCAAAGATTTTGACACATTGAGACAAGAATTTGCAACCCTCAAAGATCTGAGAAATACAGTAGAATCCTTCAGCAACAGAATGGAACAGGCAGAAGAAAGGATTTCTGACCTTGAGGACAAAGCTTTTGAATGTAATCAAATGCTCAGAGAGGAAAAGAAGTGGAGAGCAAAAATGGATTATTCCCTCAAAGATCTCTGGATAATTCAAAGAAAACCAATATTCGCCTTCTAGGATTCTTGAAAGCTATGAGGTGGCTTCGAAAGGCACAGAGGCTCTTCATGAGATAATGAATGAGAACTTTCCAGACATTCCAATAGATTCTGAAATTCAGATAGCAGACAATTTCAGAACTCCAGCATGACTCAACATGAATAAGACATCCCCAAGGCACATTATAACTAACTTTAACAAAGTTAAAATGAAGAAGAAAATTCTGCAAGCAGTAGGATAGAAGAAAACCATAACCTACAAGGGGAAGAATATTAGAATGACTGTAGATCTCTCTGCTGAAAACTTTCAAGCTAGAGGAGGGTTGTCATCAAGTTTTAATCTCCTAAAATCAAATAACTTTCAACCTAGGATCCTGTATTCAGCTAAACTGAGTTTCAATTATGATGGAGAAATTAAATATATTAATGACATTCACATGTTGAAGAAATTTGTCATAACTAAACCAGCTCTCCAGGATATTCCTAGGCCTATCTTCCATTATGAACAGTGCAATCCACCACCACAAAAGTAAACTCACTCAGAAACTTTTGATCAAATTCCAACTTCCACCATGGCAAAAGTACTAAAAATTTCCATTGGACATTTGAAAATCTTGATACCCAAAATTCCATCAAGCTTATCAATATTTACAATTAATGTGAATGGCTTAAATTGTCCTCTAAGAGAGTCACAGGCTGGCTGACTGGATACAAAAACTCAGGCCAGATATCTGCTGCATACAAGAATCTCATCTTACCTTAAAAGATAAATATCTTTTTAGGGTGCTCATCTATATTTCAGGCAAATGGAATTCAGAAAAAAAGGCAGGTGTTGCAATTTTATTCATAGATACAATAGGCTTTAAACCATCAAAAGTAAAGAAAGATAAGGATGGTCACTTCATATTTGTTAAGGGTAGAACTCAACATGATGAGATTCAACTAAAAACATTTTTGCACCTAACCAGAATGCACCTCAATTATAAGAGAGACTCTAACAGAAATGAGCAACTTGATTCCCTCCAGCACCATAACAGTCAGAGATTTTATCACTTTTTGGCAATGTTGGATAGATCCTCCAAAAAGAAGCTAAGCAAAGAAATTTTAGAATTAAATTTAACCATTCAACAATTGTATTTAATAGACATCTAAAGAACATTTCATCCTAACAAAACTGATTACCCATTCTTCTCATCAGCCCATGGAACATACTCCAAAATCGATCATATCTTAGGTCACAAATCTAACCTCAGCAAATTTTAAAAGAAAGTTTAAAAAGAGAAAAAAGAGTCAAATCTCTAATTTCATCAATCAGGAATGGTAAAGACAAAATAACAACAGACTCCTCGGAAATTCACAAAATACTTAATGAATATTAAAAGACACTCTAGTCTCAGAAATATGAATTGGAAGCATGCTACCTTCATAGACTTAGCCAGAATGAAGAGGAAATGTTGAACAGGCCTATATCAAGTTCTGAAATAGCATTAACTATAAAAAATCTCCCTAAAAAGAAAAGCTCACAAGCAGATGGCTTCACATCAGAATTCTACCAAACTTTTAAAGAGGAACTAGTACTTATATTACTCAATCTTTTCCAAAATATGCAAAAAGAAGAAATACCACCCAACACATTCTATGAAGCAAACATCATCTTGATTCCCCAAACCAGGAAAAGACCCAACAAGAAAAGAAAATTATAGACCAATATCTCAAATGAATATTGATGCAAAAATATTCAACAGGATCTTAGCAAACAGAGTCCAACAACACATCAAACAAATTATATACACCATGACCAAGTACATTTTAACCTAGGTCTCAATGCTGGTTCAATATACATAAATCTATAAATATAATTCAGTACAAAAATAAATTAAAAAACAAAGGACATGGATGGTTTCTGTGACTCATCGAGTAAGGCACTAGTTCCATATACCAAAGGGGATGGGTTCAAACCAGGCCTCGGCAGAATTCCAAAACAGAAAAATAGCAGGCATTGTGGCAGGCACCTGTAGTTCCAGCTAATTGGAGGCTGAGGCAAAAGAATTGCCTAAGCCCAGGAGTTGCAAGTTGCTGTGAGCTGTGTGATGCCATTGCACTCTACCAAGGGCGATAAAGTGAGACTCTGCCTCTACAAAAAAAAAAAAGAAAGAAAAAGGCCATATGATTCTCTCAATTACAGAAAAAGCTTTTGATAATATCCAGCATCCTTTCATGATCAGAACACTTAAAAGAATGGGTACAGAAGGGACATTTCTTAAAGTGATAGAACCCATCTACAGCAAACCCACAGCCAATATTGTATTGAATGAAGTTAAATTGAAATCATTTCCACTCAGATCAGGAACCAGGCAACGTTGCTCATTGTCTCCACTGCTCTTTAACATTGTAATGGACGTTTTAGCCATTGTAATTAGGGAAGAAAAGGCAATCAAGGGTATCCATATCAGAAGAGATCAAACTTTCACTCTTCACAAATGATCTATCTCAAAAACACCAGGGATTCTACTACAAACTCTTAGAAGTGAACAAGGAGTACAGCAGCATCTCAGGTTACAACATCAACATTCATAAATCTGTAGGACTATATTCTGTTCACAGTAGTTCCAAACAAGATGAAATATTGGGAGTTTACCTAACAAAGGACGTGAAAGATCTCTATAAAGAGAACTATGAAACTTTAAGAAAAGAAATAGCTGAACATGTCAACAAATGGAAAAACATACCATGCTCATGGCTGGGAAGAATCAACATTGTTAAAATGTCCATACTAACCAAAGAAATCTACAGATTTAATGCGATCCCTATGAAAGCTCCACTGTCATACTTTAAAGATCTCAAAAAAATAGTGCTGCATTTTAGATGGAATCAGAGAAAACCTCGAATAGCCAAGACACTACTCAGAAATAAAAACAAAGCATGAGGAATCACACTACCAGAACTCAGACTATACTATATATCAATCATGATCAAAACGTATGGTACTGGAAAGACGGCTTTAAGATGGCAGCTGAATAACAGCTTCCTTGCAACTGGGCACAATAAGACTGGGGAGAGAAGAATTCAGGCATCTCTGGCTGGTGAGATCTGCCCAGAAACATTCCTTTGGGGACACAGGGAGACAGCAAGAGACTTCTGGACCCCCTGAGGAAGGCAAAAGCAGTGGAGATCTGGCAAGTGGTTGCGTGTGTTTGTTTGTTCTAATCCTGCCAGCAGCTGAGGCTACAGCACCAGTGAGATTGCAAACTGGAAAGGCCTTACCTGTGAGCTGTTTGGGTTTCTTTTGGACTTTGCCCTCAGTTGAACTGCCTTGGGAGAACTGGGACAAGAGTGTGGGGGTCGTTGAGTATTATCTGGGGCTCCCAACTGAGCCACCAAGCCAGACGGAGCTACCAGTGTTTGGTTGTGGGCTGTGTGGAGCCATCATAGGAGAACTGCTCTGGCAAGCTCCACCCTCAGGGTCACAGAACAAGCATTGGGCAGGAGCGAGTAATCTAGTGACTGAGCAGCCTAAAGGCAGGGACTGAGACACCTTGCAGCCTTAGCCCTCAGGGGCATAGGGTGAGACCAGTTTTGGCACACTGGGTAAGTGGATAGCCACTTAAGGAGTGATCCCAGCAACAAGCGTTTTCCTGGAAAAGCTTCTGCTTAGCCCAAGTTAGCAATTTAAAGTGCCTTCTAAACAGGCTGAGGAGGATTTAAGCTCTCCACTCTGCAGGGTTTGAGAAATCATTAGAGGCCTCTGGTCTCCATTTCGTTCAGCCATATCAACATTGTGATTAACATATCATACCCCAGAAGAGCACCTCTTGCCCAGACAATATCAGCAAGATATATATACTGCTTTGTTTCTTGGTTTTGTTTTGTTTTGTTTTGTGGGGGGGTTTTGTTGTTTTTTGTTTGTTTGTTTCATTATTGTTGTTTTATTTTTAATTTCAAAATTTTCCTTAAAGACTTTTCTTTTTTTATTTCTTCATTTCTCTAGTTTAAATATAATTTTCCATTGTTGCCTTTTTCAACAATTAGACTTCAATTTTGCTAGTGTTTCTACCTATAGTAATTGTTGCTTTCCCCAATCTTATCCTGTAAAGTTTTGGGTTTGCTTGTTTTGATTTGATTTATTGCATTTTTGTCTTCCCTCTGCACTTGGTGGAGGTGTCCAAACATGCCGGCAAAGAGCTGCTGACCTACTCACCCAAGAGGTTGGGGGTTCTTAAGGATGGGTCAAAGTACCCTACTGTACACCTATATTGCTCCCATCCCCCTCTTTCTGTGCCTTTCTCCTTTTGGTCAATAGTTGCTTCTACCCACCTCTTCTCCTTCCTCCTTTTTCTTTTCATTTCTTTCTTTTCTCTCTCTCTCTCTCTCTCTCTCTCTCTTTCCTTCTTTTTTCCCTTCTTGCTCTTCAATCTTCTCATCCTCTGGTCCTATACCAAAAGGACTCATCGAAACCCTAGTCCAGAAGCATGGCAATTTAAAGAGCAGGAGGAAGTGAAAGGAAAATTAGAACAAGGAAACAGATAAAAGAAATCATGAGGAAGAACCAGCAGAAAACTCCTGGTATTATGAAAAACCAGTCCAGAGCAACACCCCCTAGGGGCTGTGAGGTAGATACAGTAGAGGATTCCACCTATAAGGAAATGTTAGAAATGTCAGAAAGGGAATTTAGAATACGGATGATGAAAACAATCAAGGAAATGAAGGAAAATGCTGATAAAGTGGAAAAAGAAATCCAAAAACAGATTCAATTAAGAGAAGAATATAAAAAGGCTATGGCAGAGATGAGGGCAATGAAGCCGTCAATTGGGAACTTAAAGATGCAGAAGAAAGTGTCAACAACAGATTAGACCAAGTAGAAGAAAGAATCTCAGAGGTAGAGGACAAAGCTCTTGAGATAACTCAGATGCTTAAAGAGGCAGAAAAGAAGAGAGAGAAATCAGAACAGCCACTGGCGGAATTATGGGACTCTATGAAGTGTTCAAACATATGAGTTATAGGTATCCCAGAAGGGGAAGAAGAAAGCCCCTGGGGAATGGAAGCCATACTAGAGAATAGTATAAATGAAAATTTCCCAAATATCACCAAAGATTCTGACACTCTCCTTTCAGAGGGATATCGAACCCCAGATCACCTCAACTCTAACCAACCTTCCCCAAGACACATAGTGATGAACCTGTCCAAAGTCAAGACAAAAGAAAAGATTCTTCAAGCTGCCAGGAGTAAGTGCCAGTTGACCTACAGGGGCAAATCTATCAGGGTGACTGCAGACTTCTCAAATGAAACTTTCAAAGTCAGAAGACAATGGTCATCAACCTTTAATCTACTTAAACAGAATAATCTCCAGCCCAGAATTCTATGTTCTATGAAGCTAAGTTTTAAAATTGATGGAGAAATCAAATCATTTACTGATATACAATCATTGAGGAAATTCACCACAAGACCAGCTCTACAGGAAATACTCCAACCTGTTCTACACACTGACCATCACGATGGATCAACAACAAAATAAGATCTCAGAAATTAAAGGACAGAGCCTAACTTCCACACTGATGCAAAAGATAAAACTAA
>CAUYON010038042.1:0-25495 GCA_963573935.1 Arctocebus calabarensis
GTTTGGAGAATACTCAAAGATCTAAAAATAGACTTGCCATTTGACCCTATAATTCCTTCACTGGGTATATACCCAGATGACCAAAAATTACAGAACAACAAAGATATCTGTACCAGATTGTTTATTGCAGCCCAATTCATAATTGCTAAGTCATGTACGAAGCCATAGAGCCCATTGATACACGAATGGATTAATAAACTGTGGTACATGTACTCCATGGAATATTATGCAGCCTTAAAGAAAGATGGTGACTTTTCCTCTTTCATATTTACATGGATGGAGCTGGAACATGTTCTCCTTAGCAAAGTATCTCTAGAATGGAAGAAAAAGTATACATCCTCATGTATACATCCCTAATATGAGATAAATTCTTTATCGTTCAAGTAAAGGCTACAACCCATTTATTGCACAGAAAGATGGGGAAAGAGGAGACGGAGGGAAGGGGAGGGAGAAGGTGGGGGGAGATGGGACAAAGGGTGAGATCACATGTGTGGTACATATTCGAAGGGTCAGGAGAAAACTTAATACGGATCAAAAATGTTTTTATATAGTAAATGAGAAAATATCATGAATGTTATGTCAATCAGGTTGATAAAAATATCTCAGATTGCATGTGAAGCCCCCACACTGTACCCCATGATTGAACTAATTTACACAGCTATGATTCAATTAAAAAAAAAATAAAAATAAATAAATCTAAGCTATGAAACAATAAAAGCCCTAAAAGAAAGTGTGGGAAAAACCCTTGAAGATTTTGGCTTGGGAAGGATTTTATCAAGATGACTTCTGTGGCAATGGAAACAACAACAAAAATAAATAAATGGGACTTAATTAAACTGAATAGTTTCACTGTGTGTGTGTGTGTGTGTGTATGTAATTATTATTTTTTTATTTTTATTTTTTGTAGATACAGAGTCTCACTTTATTGCCCTCAGTAGAGTGCTGTGGCATCACACAGCTCACAGCAACCTCCATCCAACTCCTGGGCTTAGGTGATTCTCTTGCCTCAACCTCCCGAGTAGCTGGGACCACAGGCGCCTGCCACAGTGTCTGGCTATTTTTTTGTTCCAGTTTGGCTGGGGCTGGGTTTGAACCTGCCACCCTCAGTATACAAGGTGCACTACCCACTGAGCCTAATTCTGTTTAGTATATAATATTTGAAAATCATAATAAATGACTATGTTACTTGTTTATGTATTTACTACATTATACTCTTATCATTATATTAGTGTGTACTCTTTCTGCTTACCAAAAAAAAGTTAACTATAAAATATCCACAGGTAGGTAATTCAGGAGGCAGTATTATTGTAGGAGATAAAGTTTCTTGCATGTTATTGGCTCCTAAAGATCTCCTAGTGGGATAAGATGTGAAAGTGAAAGACAGTGGTATTGATAATCATGTCTTTTTTTTTTGAGACAGAGTCTCATTGTGTTGTCCTCAGTAGAGTGCTTTGGAGTCACAGCTCACAGCAACCTCAACTCTTGGGCTTAAGTGATACTTTTGCTTCAGCCTCCCAAGTAGGTGGGACTATAGGTGCCTACCACAATGCCCGACTATTTTTGTGGTAGTTGTTTAGCTGGCCCGGGCCGGGTTTGAACCCGCCACCTTCGGTGTATGTGGCTGGCACTGTAACCACTGTGTTACGGGTGCTGAGCCGATGATCCTGTCTTTGGGTAGGTCTCGTCTAACGTGTGGGTTTGTGTCTTAGTGTTTAACAAAAAGGTCCTTTTCTTTTTTAAAAACAGAATCTTACTTTGTAACCCTCAGTAGAGTGCTGTGACATCTTTCCTCAGCAACCTCTTGGGCTCAAGTAATCCTCTTGCTTCAGCCTCCCATGTACTGGGACTTTAGGTGCATGCCACAATGCCTGGCTGTTTTTAGAGACGGGGTCTCTCTCTTGCTCAGGCTGCTCTTGAACTCCTGAGCTTAGGGAGTCGACCTACTTGGGCCTCCCAAAGTGGTAGAATTACAGGTTGTGAGCCATTGCACCTGGCCATGGAAGGAAATTTTTTAAAGTCTATTCATTCTTATTTTTTTCTCTTAGTTAAATTCTCTTGATTTATTTAAAGTGATTTTATTTTGATTGACAGGTGCTGAAGGTGAAACAAGAATAGATATGCAGTATCCTGCTCAGTATAAAGGCCAAGAGTTGTATTCACAGCAAGATGATGAGCAGCCACAGGGATGGGTGTCATGGGCCTGGTCATTTGTGCCTGCAATTGTGAGTTATGATGATAATGAAGACGACTACCTTGGGAATGATTCTACATCAATCATGCATCAGCAGAAAGCACAGGCTTTGAGGGATCCTATTGTTTCTATAGGATTTTACTGCACAAAGGCAACTGTGACTTTCAAAGTAAGTTTTCTTTCTTTTGCTGTTCGTATTTCTATCAACCTTAATGCTTAAATTTTGATTGTAAGATTCTTTCTTAACTAAAATATGTTTTGCATTCAATAGATTTTAAGGTAGAGTCTATAAATCCTTACTTCACGGAATTACAGTAGAACCTCCATAGTTGACCATCTCCTATATTGACTACATCCTTAAATTGACTTAATTTTCATAGAATGGACATGTATCATATGTATATTTCAGTACAGTAGGCCTAATTTCTTACATTGACCACCTCCATATGTTGACTACTTTGTTACAGACCCTTAGGTGGTCAAGTTACATAGGTTCTATAGCAGCAGTTCTCTACCTGTGGGTCGTGACCCCTTTGGGGGTTGAACGACCCTTTCACAGGGGTCACCTGAGACTGTCCTCCATATCAGATATTTATAAAATGATTCATAACAGTAGCAAAATTACAGTTATAAAGTAGCACTGAAAATAATTTTATGGTTAGGGGTCACCACAACATTAGGAACTGTATTAAAGGGTTGTAGTATTAGGAAGGTTGAGAACCACTATTCTATAGTATATGTTCCTTCGTTTAAAATAATTGAATTTTGATACTTTCTTGTCTTCTTAGGGCCTTCTCCATTTTTCTTTTTACATCAACTTTATAGATAGTTTTTTCTCTCTACTCAATCATTCAGTTAGCATAGAAGCATGCCTTAATTAATATTTCCATTAAAAAAGAAAGGCATATCGGGCAGCGCCTGTGGCTCAAGGAGTAGGGTGCTGGCTCCATACACCAGAGGTGGCGGGTTCAAACCTATCCCCCAGCCAAAAACTGCAAAAAAAAACCCCCCAAAACCAAAAAAAACCAAGAAAGGCATATCAAAAATTTCCCTTAAATTTGTGTTCTCCTATAATTGGTGTTTTATTTCTATGCTCTGCTTCATAAAAATTTTCTTTAAAGCTTTGCTTATATACAATTTTTCTCTTTTCTCAACTTTCTCTTGCTCCTCAAGACAGTCTCTGTGTTTAAACTCTTTTCTGTTTTCAGCAATACTTAATGTACTTTGACTGCTTCATCCATTAAAATAATACATGTGAAATATCTACTCTGTTCTGTAAAACAGAGTATTGTGTTAAAAGAGAGTATGTTGGTGAACACCCTTTTCCTTGAAAAAATATAAAATTTCTAGTACTTTTGATGTCCCTTATGTGTTCCTCTGTGGTCATATTTTATCTTCTGTTCCTCTCAAATATAAACCAACCTAAATTTTTAGTTATTTTTCCCCGATTTTTTATAATATCATGACTGTGCATTCCATAATCCTGAACAGTTTATCTTAATTCCTTCAACAGATATTTTTGATGTGAGTTTTTGTCCAGGCACCGTTTTGTCTCTAGAGATACCGAAGTAAGCAGGTGCAAATCCCTGCTTAGAACTTAAATTGATATTACAAAAAAATTAGATGTATACTGTCACCATTGAGGATAAGGATTATATAGAAAAAGTGGAAAGAGGAATAGTGAGTGCTTGCTTCCAATGGTAGGGAAGTTATGCAATTTAAAATTGTATGATTATGGAAGACCTTACTGTGGAGGGAATATTTAAGCAAAGTTCTGTGAAAGAAGCAGCCTATTAGATGTTGGGAATGAGCATTATACTCTTAGCAAATGTAAAGGCTTTAAAAATTTAAGGAACAACAAAGAGGACAGTGGAAGAAAATGAGCTAATCTGAAAGTAGTACGCAGTCAAATCAGAGAGGTAATAATGCTTGAAGCAGTCCATAAGTTGTGAAACTCTGTAAATCATTTTTGGGACTTTGTCATTCATTCCGAGGGAGAAAGTTTGGGTACAGTTTTTCACAGAATTACATGATGATCTGAATTATATGGATCACTTTATTTGCTGTGTTGAAAATAGATTATAGGATACCAAAAACAGAAGTAAGGAAATCAGACAGATAGGATTATAATCTTCAAAGTGATTGGGCTTTAGATGTGTTTTGAAGGTCAAATAAGCAGGATTTCCTGATAGATTTGATTATGAAACATGAATGAAATAAAGAAGATCCAAGAATGAGTTGAAGGTTGAATTCCCATTTTTTGAGATGAATAGGATTGGGAGAAGATTAGATTTGAGATGAAGATTAGGAGTTTGGTTTTGAACAAATTTAAGATGCCCACTGTATTTTTACGTACAGCTATTCAGTAGATAGTTGGATATATAAAAATGGAGTTTGTATTAGAAATCTGGCCTGGATGTATAAAGTTGAGAGTCATAGTTGTGTTAAGACTGGAATCAAAGTAGTAAGAAAAAAGGAGAGGTTATAAGCCAAGTTCTGGGGTACATGATGTTAATGTAGTGGAAAGATGAGGAAACAAATATCAAGGGAAGTAAAGGTTAAGTGATGAGTATTGTAGGCAGAATACCAAGAAAGTTACATTCCATGAATGTTTTAAAGTGGAGGGAGTGGGTGATAATGTAAGAATGGAGCCTTAGATTTGGTACTGTGAAGTTACTGGTAATCTGCTAGGGCCGTGATGTGACACTGGTAGAATCTTTGATGGAACTGGTTAAAAGGAAGTGGGAGGACTGGTATGAATGTAAAATGGTGCATCCCTTGTGGAATACATTGTGGTAGTTCTACAAAAACACTAGACTTTTTTTTTATCTGGTTTCCTGCATGCTTTTTTATAGTTTTCTTTGTCGTTCCTTTCTTCTTCCTAACATTTAAATACTGGCATTTGGGGCTTGGTCTTTGGCCTTATCTTTCCTATCCTTAATATAATTGATCACAATACTGATCAATAATATAATCGATCTGTAATATAATTTGACCACAATACTGATGCTGATAAAGTATCAAATTCTGTTTCCACTATTCACTTTACTGTGAGCTTTACTATTTATTTATGTTGTTTCCATGAATAGGTATTTAACACATATGAAAACAGAACTCTTGATTTTGCTCCGCAATCATGCTTCTCCCCTATCTTTCACTATCCTCTTATTTGATCAGGCTTGCTATATATAACTAAATTCCTTTCTCCTACCACATCTAATCAGCATGTTCTGCTAGCTATGCCTCTAGGATACAGTCACTTCTCATCAGCTTTACTGCTGCCTGTGGACCAGAAATTCTTAAATTTTTTATATCAGGACTCCAGGATACCTTTGCATTCTTTATTATTGAGAACTCAAATGAGTTTTTGTTCAGATTAAGTCTACTTATGTTTATAGTGTTAGAAAATAAAACAAATCTTAAGAATATTAATATTTTAAAATAATAAATTAATTGTATGTTAAATAGATATAATCTTTATAGTAAAACAGTAAAATGTCTATATTTAAAAAAAATGTGGCAGAGAAGGCTGAAACCGATTTATTAGAGTTGCACCAGAGATTGAGGGCCTCGTACATCGCAAATATGTCTATTATGTCCTATAATGGAGGGGCCGTCATGGCCATGAAAGGGAAGAACTGTGTGGCCATTGCTGCAGATAGGCGCTTCGGGATCCAAGCCCAGATGGTGACATGGACTTCCAGAAGATCTTTCCCATAGGTGACCGTTTGTACATCCGTCTGGCCGGCCTTGCCACTGATGTCCAGACAGTTGCCCAGTGCCTCAAGTTCCGGCTGAACCTGTATGAGTTAAAGGAAGGTCGGCAGATCAAACCTTACACCCTCATGAGTATGGTGGCCAACCTTTTATATGAGAAACAGTTTGGTCCCTACTACACTGAGCCAGTCATTGCTGGGTTGGACCTGAAGACCTTTAAGCCCTTCATTTGTTCTCTAGACCTCATTGGCTGTTCCATGGTGACTGATGACTTTGTGGTCAGTGGCACTTGTGCTGAACAAATGTACGGGATGTGTGAGTCCCTCTGGGAGCCTAACATGGATCCAGAACACCTGTTTGAAGTGATCTCCCAAGCTATGCTGAATGCTGTGGACTGGGATGCAGTGTCAGGCATGGGAGTCATTGTCCACATCATTGAGAAGGACAAAATCACCACCAGGACACTGAAGGACCGAATGGACTAACCCTGTTTCCAGAGCCCACTTTTTTTTTTTTTGAAATAAAATAGGCTTTCATTTAAAAAAAAAAAATGTAAGGAGAGATATGGCATAGTTTTGTATTTTTGTAAATATCTTTAATGTGTGCCTTACTGTTAGATAGCTGGATATTCTAATCTGCTTTGGTATTTAGTCTGTTAGGAAATGTTTTGATTGATCTATCTGAACAATTCCTGGTCTCACTTAGGTGTGTAGTTGGAAAGGGAGGAGCCTTTGCAGAAAAATTAATAGCCTTTGGAGAAAATTTGGACATTCTTTTTTGATACTACACTAAAACTCATTAAGTGATCCTTTTCCAAAGGTTCATTTTGTCATCAGCACTTGGAAATTGTCTGGTATGTTTTCAATAAATATTTACTTGTTGAATAAATACAGAAGAACCTCTATAGTTGACCACCTATCTATGTTGACCACCTTCTTAAGTTGACCTAATTTTCATAGACTAGACATCCACCACATGTATTTATCAGTATAGTAGGCCTAGTTCCTTATGTTGACCACATCTGTATGTTGACCAGTTTTTTTCAGTCCCTTAGTGGTCAAGTTATAGAAGTTCTACTATATATCCACCCATCCATTCATCCATATAGCCATCCATTCATTATCTATGCAGTTTTCATTTTCCTCAAATTTATAGACTCCTCTTTCAGGTTTTGTTTTCTCTTCAATTTTGTCTTTATGTGTTTTTTTTTTTTTATATCTACATTTGTATCATGTAAATAAACCCATGTGAAATAAGGAACAAAATCTGTGAAGTAATATTACGAGTATTATTCCAGGTAACATGTATGTTGTGGAGATATAGCAGTGAAAAGTAAAAATTAAGTATCTCCTCTCATGCTTTTTAATTTAGTTTGGATTGTTTTAAATGCCTGAGGTAAATTTCTTTCTATCACTGGTAAAGCTGTGTAATTTATGACTATAGCAGGCAGTAAATTTACATCTATTTTAAAATAAATATTTTTAAAAATTGTTTTCTTTAGAGCGGTGCCTGTGGCTCAAAGGAGTAGGGCGCTGGCCCCATATGCCAGAGGTGGTGGGTTCAAACCTAGCCTCAGCCAAAAACTGCAAAAAAAAAAAAAGGGTGGCACCTGTGGCTCAGTGGATAGGGTGCCGGCCCCATATACCGAGGGTGATGGGTTCAAACCCAGCCCTGGCCAAACTGCAACAAACATTCTTTTCTTTTCTTTTTTTTTTGAGACAGAACCTCGTTATGTCACCCTTGGTAGAGTGCTGTGGCATCACAGCTCACAGCAACCTCAAACTCTTGGGCTTAAGTGATTCTCTTGCCTCAGCCTCCCAAGTAGCTGGGACTATAGGTGTCCACCACAATGCCTAGCTATTTTTTGTTGTAGTTGTCATTGTTGTCCAGCTGGCCTGGGCCGGGTTTAAACCTGCCAGCCTTGGTGTATGTGACTGGTACTGTAACCACTGTGCTATGGGGTGCCGAGCCATGGTTTCTTGTTTAGAGACGGGGTCTTGTTCTGTCACCCTGGCTAGAATGTAGTGGTATGTTCATAGTTCACTGTAACCTCAAATTCCTGAGCTCCAGTGATCCTCTTGCCTCATCCTCCTGAGTAGTTGGGTACATGCCATCACACCCAGTTAATTTTTCTATTTTTTGTAGAGTGAGGTCTCCCTCTTATGCTTGCTGGTTTTGAATTCTTGGCCTCAAATGATCTTCCCTCCTTAGCCTCCTAAAGGGTTAGGATTATAGGTGTGAGCCACCATGCTGGCTAAAAACTTTTCTAATTAAAATCATTCATTATTTTCTAATATGACAAAACAAAAGAAGACCTAAAAAAAATAGAGAGTAAGTCTTAATAAAAGTTTATGTTGTGGCTTGATTGATATAAGATATTTTTAAAGTTTGGGTAAAAACTATTAAGATATATCTATTTTGAGTAAAAATTATAAAAATGCATAATATTTAACACCATAACTTGTGCTATCTTAAGACTATCACTTTTTCTGAATTCTTCTAAAATTATTATTAGAGACAGAGTCTCACTCTTGTTACCCTGGGTAGAGTGCAGTGTTATCATAGCTCATAGCAACCTCAAACTCTTGGGCTCAAGTGATCCTCTTTCCTCAGCGTCCCTTGTAGCTGGGACTACACGTGCCTGCCACGATGCCTGGCTAGTTTTCTTTAAGAGATGGGATCTCATTTTGGCACAGGCAGGTCTCATACTCTTGAGCTCAAGCAGTCTGCTCGCTTTGGCTTCCCACAGTGCTAGGTTTATAGGAATGAGCCACCGCGCCTGGCCTAAAATTATTTTTGTAATTCTTTGATTTAGCTTTGATTGTGTTAAAAGAATATAGTTTAGTCTTCAAAATTAAAACATGATAAAATAATAAAAGTCTTTAAAAATATAATGAAAAACCAATTTTGTCAGCTATTGTTAGATATATTATCAGTTTTAGGTGATAATCACAAGGCACTTATTTTTTGTGAATGAAGTCAAGGATTACTAGTTGCAGTTTCTAGCTGCTATCTGGTGATTTTCGCTTGTTGACTTATAAATTTGAAATTATTTGGTACATTTCTATTAATTGATGAAGAATTGTATTTCCTGAGTCCATCAGAGTAGGTATTTGCGTACAAAACATTTATGTACTTTTTCTGCAGTGTTCGTCATTAGTCATTTTAGAATTTTGGAACATTCATGTTTCTCAAAGGTTTTACTAAAGGAAATATATTGATATTTAGGAGGAAACATTAGAATTCATTGTTCAGCTTAGATTTGAGGAATGTATGGAATTAATTTGTGGTTCATATTTTACGCAGAAAATAAGGTCGTATTTCTATATTAGCATTTTGAACAGTTGTTATAAGTCCAGAAAAATCATGTTAAATTCAGTCTAGCATCTTTCTAATAATATTTAAAATTCTTGTGATGTTTGAAACCTTTTAATCAATTAATTGCTTTTTCTTTATGGTAATCAAAGACAGCTGAAGGGTGATCAAGTTTAAAAAATTCAATTTTACTTTAGCATTTTAGATTTCGGAATTATACTTTAACATAGCTACACTATGTGTATTACAACTAGTAAAATTCAACTATGTTGTGTGAAAAATAGAATATATAAACATGAAAACAATTAATTGATATTCAATATAAAGAAGTTAATGTGCTTACAGCTGTAAGTTTTCAGTTCATGACTTATTTCGCCTATGTTAAGCATTGGTTTTTTAAAAATGTAAAACTTTGACTTTGCATTTAAATTTGAAGAATGTATCCATTGCACAAGAAAATGCATAACTAAATCACAGGCAAACACAGACACTTAAAAAAATAGCCTTTTAATTTTGGAATAATTTTAGGATTATAGAAAGGTTGCAAAGATAGTATAGAGAGTTCACTCATAATCTTTACTCAGTTTTTCCTGTTGTTATGTTATCATACTATATTTTACCCAAAGTGAGATGGCTACATAATAATGCATTGCTGGTTAAATTTTATTTATTTATTTATTTATTTGTTTATTTATATTAAATCCTAGCTGTGAAGATTAATGCAGTCATGGGGTACAATGTGCTGGTTTTATATACCATTTGAAATATTTTCATCAAACTGGTTAACATAGCCTTCACCGTATTTTCTTAGTTATTATTGTGTTAAGAAATTTATATTCTATATTTAGTAAATTAAACATGTACCCTTGTAAAATGCACCGTAAGTGTGGTCCCACCAATTACCCTCCCTTCGCCCATCCTTCTCCCTCCCCTCCCCTCCTTCTCCTCCTTCCCCTTCTTCTTGGGCTATAGTTGGGTCATAGCTTTCATATGAAAGCTATAAATTGGTTTCATAGTAGGGCTGAGTACATTGGATCCTTTTTCTTCCATTCTTGAGATACTTTGCTAAGAAAGAAGTACATGTTCCAGCTCCATCCATGTAAACATGAAAGAGGTAAAGTTTCCATCTTTTTTTGTTTTTGTTTTTTTGAGACAGAGCCTCAAGCTATCACCCTGGATAGAGTGCAGTGGCATTGTAGCTCACAGCAACCTTCAATTCCTGGGCTCAAGCGAGTCTCTTGCCTCTGCCTCCTAAGTAGCTGGGACTACAGGCACCCGCCACAATGCCTGGCCATTTTTTGGTTGCAGCCGTCATTGCTGTTTGGCGGGCCCGGGCTGGATTCGAATCCATCAGCTTAGGTGTATGTGGCTGGTGCCTTAGCCCATTGAGCCATGGGTGCTGAGCCAAGTTTCCATCTTTTTTAAGATGCATAATATTCCATAGTGTACATATAGCACAATTTATTAATCCATTCATGGGTTGATGGGCACTTGGGCTTTTACCATGGCTTAGCAATTATGAATTAGGCTGCAATAAACATTCTGGTGCAAATATCTTTTTATAATGTGATTTTGGTTTTTGGATATATACCTAATAGAGGAATTATAGGATCAAATGCCAGGTCTACTTTTAGATCCATAAGTGATCTCTAAACATTTTTCCAAAAGGAATTTATTAGTTTGCATTCCCACCAGCAGTGTAGAAGTGTTCACTTTTCTCCATGTCTATGCCCAACATCTCTGGTTTTGGGATTTCGTGATGTGGGCTAATCTTACTGGAGTTAGATGATATCTCAAAATGGTTTTGATTTGCATTTCTCTGTGATTAAGGATGGTGAGCATTTTTTCATGTGTCTGTAGGCTGTGTCTGAAGACAGGCTGCACCTGTCTTCTTCAGAGAAGTTTCTTTTCAAGTCCCTAGCCCACCCTGAGATGGGATCACTCGTTCTTCTCTTGCTAATACGTTTGAGTTCTCTGTTGATTCTGGTTATTTAAACCTTTGTCGGATACATAACCTGCAAATATCTTCTCCTATTCTCAGGGCTGTCTGCTTGCTTTACTTACTGTGTTTTTGGCTGTGCAGAAGCTTTTTAGTTTGATCAGATCCCAGTAATGTATTTTTAGTGTTGCTTTAATTGCCTGAGGGGTCTTTATAAAATATTTGCCCAGGCTGATGGTGAAAGGTGAAAGGTGTGGGTTCAGTTTCAGTCTTCTACAGGTTGCCAGCTAGTTCACCCAGCTCCATTTATTAAGTAGGGAATCTTTTCCCCACTGAATGTTTTTAATTGTCTTATCAAAGATCAAATAACAGTAAGTAGCAGGGTTCATCTCTTGGTTCTCTATTCTGTTCCATTCATCTACCTCTCTGTTTTTGTGCCAGTACCATGCAGTTTTGATCACTATCGATTTGTAGTATAATCTGAGGTCTGGTAGCATGATTCCTCCTGCTTTGTTTTTATTTCTGAGTAATGTCTTGGCTATTGGAGGTTTTTTCTGATTCCATATAAAATGAAGTATTATTTTTTCAAGATCTTTAAAGTATGACAGTGGAGCTGTAGTAGGGATTGCATTAAAGTTGTGTATTGCTTTGGGTAGTATGGACATTTTAACAATGTTGTTTATTTCGAGCCATGAGCATGGTATGTTTTTCCATTTGTTAACATTTTCAGCTATTTCTGTTCTTAGAGTTTCATAGTTCTCTTTATAGAAATCTTTCACATCCTTTGTTAGGTAAACTCCTAAATATTTCATCTTCTTTGGCACTACTGTGAATGGAATAGAGTCCTTGACTGTTTTTTCAGCTTGACTATTGTTGGTATATGGTTAATTTAGGAGTGTTGATTTTGTAACCTGAGACATTGCTGTATTCCTTGATCACTTCTAAGAGTTTGGTAGTAGAATCCCTGGTGTTTCCCAGATATACAATCATATCATCTGTGAAGAGTGAAAGTTTGATCTCTTCTGACCCTGCAAGGATACCATTGATCGCCTTTTCTTGCCTGATTGTGATGGCTAAGACTTCCATTATAATGTTGAAAAGCAGTAGAGCTAATGAGCAACCTTGCCTGGTTCCTGATCTGAGTGGAAATGATTACCATTTAACTCCATTCAGTACGATATTGGCTGTAGTTTTGCAATAGATGGCCTCTATCAGTTTAAGAAATGTCCCTTCTATACCCATTTTCTTAAAAGTGTTTAGATCAGAAAATGATGGTGGATATTATCAAAAGCTTTTTTTGCATCAATTGAGAGAGTCATATTGTCTTTGTTTTTTATTTTGTTTATGTGATGAATTATATTTATAGATTTACATGTATTGAACCAGCCTTAAGACCCTGGGATAAAGGGTCTTATGAGATTATGGTGTATAATTTTTTTGATGTGCTGTTGGCTTCTGTTTGCTAGAATCTTATTTTTGTTTTTTTTGAGGCAGAGCCTCAAGCTGTCACCCTGGGTAGAGTTATGTGGCATCACAGCTCACAGCAACCTCCAACTCCTGGGCTCAAGCGATTCTCTTGCCTCTGCCTCCCAAGTAGCTGGGACTACAGGCACTCATCACAACACCCAGGTATTTTTTGGTTGTAGCCGTTATTGTTGTTTGGCAAGCTTGGGCTGGATTTTAACCCATCAGCTCAGGTGAATGTGGCTAGCACCCTGGGCCACTTGAGTCACAGGTGCTGAGCCATGTTTGTAGGATCTTATTGAATATTTTTTGCATCAGTATTTATTAATGATATTGGTCTATAGTTTTCTTTTCTTGTTGGGTCTTTTCCTGGTTTGGGGATCAAGGTGATGTTTGCTTTGTAGAAATTGTTGGGTAGTATTCCTTCTTTTTCTATATTTTAGAAAAGGTTAAGTAATATAGGTACTAGGTCGGAGTCCTCAAACTACAGCCTGCGGGACACATGTGGCTCACCAAGGACATTTATCCGATGCACTGGGTGTTTTTGCCCTTGCTGCCTGTCTTGCTTAGCAGCCAACTCGTCCCGGGTGGCAGTGTGCATGTGTGGAATGTGCACTGCACTCTCCGACTCCCCTCCTTCTCTCTATGTCTCTCAACTCCTCCTTTCAGTCTTGGGTGAAACTGAGACTCATGGTTGGATGAGTCACGAGCTTGCCTATGCAGAGCATGCTGCTACCTGAGGACCGGGGTAAGAACAAGTTTGAATTTATTTTTTTTTTGAAGTTAGGAGGTCTATTTTTGTTTCATTTTGCAGTTAGTAGGGCCTTTGTTTGCGGTTAAGGGTGGCCTTTTTTTCTGAAGTTAGGAGGTCTTTTTTTTTTTTTTTTTGCAGATGGAGGTGCCTTTTTTTTTTTTTAATTTGAAATATTATATTTGTATTTGTTCCCCCCCCCTTTTTTTTTTTTTGAATTTTTTGGCCAGGGCTGAGTTTGAACCCACCACCGCTGGTATATGGGGCTGGTGCCCTACTCGTTTGAGCCATAAGTGCCACCCCCATTTTGTTTTTTTTACTTCTAAGATTGTGCAGTGTGCATAGGAATTTGTTTATAGTTTTTTTTCTAAACTATAGTCTGGCCCTCAAACAGTCTGAGGCAGTTAACTGGCTCCCTGTTTAAAAAGTTTGAGGACCCCTGTACTAGATCCTCTTTAAAGGTTTGGTAGAATTGTGATGTGCAGCCATCTCGTTCTGGCTTTTCTTTTTCAGGGAGATTTTGTGTAGTTGCTGCTATTTTAGAATTTGATATAGGCCTGTTCAACATTTCCACTTCACTCTGGTTTAGTCTAGGAAGATGACATGCTTCCAAGTATTGGTCTATTTCCTTCACATTTTCATATTTCTGAGAATAGAGTTTCTTGTAATAATCATTAAGGATTTTTTGAATTTCTGAGGAGTGTGTTGTTATTTTGTCTTTGCTATTTCTGATTGATGAAATTAGAGAGTTTACTCTTTTTTCCTTGTTAGGTCAGCTAATGGTTTATCTATTTTATTAACTTTTTCAAAAAACCAACTATTTGATTTATTGATCTGTTGTATAATCCTTTTGTTTTCAATTTCATTTAATTCTTCTCTAATTTTGGTTATTTTTTTTCTTCTGCTAGGTTTGGGATTGGAATGTTCTTCCTTTTCCAGTTGATTGAGATGTCTCATTAAGTTGTTAACTTGCTCTCTTTCTGTTCTCTTGAGGAAGGCTTGCAGTGCTATAAATTTTCTGCTTAGGACTGCCTTTGTGGTATCCCAAAGGTTCTGGTAATTTATGTCTTCATTATATTAGTTTTCTTCGAATTATCCCAGAGCTCTTTGAGAGAATGATGTGTTTTTCCTCTCTACTTATCTTCCTCTTAAGTGTTTGGGAGCGTTCAAAAGCTTTGTCTTCAATGTTAGAAATCCTTTCTTCTGCCTGCTCCATTCTGTTACTGAGAGATTCTACTGTATTTCTCAGATCCTTGAGGGCTGCAAGTTCTTGCCTCTATGTGTCAAAATCTTTTGTGATTTTGTCTTTAAATTTGAATTCTTGAGACAACTTTTGAAATGTTGCTTAAATTTCCAATTACAACATTACCTCCATTTTATTAACCTTATTTGCAATCCAAATGCTGAATTCGATTTTTGACATCTCAGCCATTTGTTTATGAATGGGATCTTCTGGTCTGCCGTGTTGTTCCTTGGGGGAGTTGATCTACTCTGATTACTCATTTTGCCAGACTTTTTCTACTGATTCTGTCCCATGATTATTTTACACCATTTGGCTAGATGAGCAGATAAGGTGAAGTTGGGTTGGGGCTCCTGGAGTAGGGATTAACCAACCCTTTGCCCAAGAGCTGGGACTGGGGTCTGTACTTTTTCCCCTAGAGCTTTGCAAAGGGCCTGTACAGCATTACATCCTGAGACACTGGGGACCTGCTATGTGTGGTGGGGCTAAGTGGCTCTGTTTTGTTTTCAGTTTGTCTGTGTCCAATCGTAGTGAATCAGTAAGTCTGGGTTGAAGTCTGAGCTGTGGAGAAATACCAGCAACTAAATCACCCTGCTCCCCATGGGAAACAACTCAAAAAGGAAAATCAGACCTTCCTATAACCATACACCCAAGGTACCACTTTGTATAGTCCTCAGGTGATTCGCCCAGGTGAAGAGTTCCAAATCAGTTGTCCCAGTCAACACCCAGTCTCAAGTGGGAGAGTTCCAAAGGTCTCTGGCAACTAGATAGCAGGGGTCTGCTGGCAGCTCGAGTATGACTTGCTCTGGTGCTTTGTGGAGTCAGAAGGACCCACCCAGCAAATGAATTAGTCTGGGAAGTTTGATGCCTCCTTCCCCACCTTGCACTTCTATTACACCCAGTCACTAGGTCCCAGGGCTGTGACCTAGTTCCCTCCAATGAGCAGATGATCTAAGGGTTTGTGCTTGCCTGAGTTATAGGGAGATCTATATTTCCTTTGTCAGGCTGCCACACTGTTTTACCAGCCAGCAGGAGGAACTGAAGCTTGACAACCTCAGGTGCTTAATGAAAGCTGGGGCAATTCACTCAGTTCCAACCCTGCTCCAGATTGATGTTGCTACCACTTATAATTTTGCAGAATTTGTGTTTCTGTCCCAGCTATATTCTCCTGCAGGCCAGGTGTTGTTTGAGTTCATAGTAACTGCGACTCATCCCTGTCCTGTGCCACTGCCATTGTGCCAGTTCTCACAGAGCTGACATCTTTGTCTCTGCTGTACTCTGTGTTGGGGCAGACACGGTTTGAGCTCACACTCAGCTCTCAGTTCCTGCCTCTCCCTGGGCTGGTGTTGTTGCCCTGCCTGATTTTGTGTCAGCTATGATCCCCTGGGGGCTGGGTGCTTCTTAGGTTCACTAAAGCAGTCCTTCTGACTCAGCCCTACCCTGGGAGTATGCCGTCTCTGCAATCGTATTCTATTCTCTGTCCCTGCCATGCCCTGCCTAGGCAGTTACTGCTTCAGGCATACCCTTTACTTACGGTGCCTGCATTTCCGTCCCAAATCTGTTCTGTCAGTGGCTGTCACTAGAGTAGAGGCCTGGGTTTCTCTGGCTGCCAAGGGAGATTGGGATTGTCTCTCCAAAATATCCCCAGGGGCATGAACCCACTGCCACTGCTGCTCTGTGATGCAGGGCACTGCTTCTCTCTCTCCCATAAGGTTCCCTCAGTCCACGGTCCTCTCTTTACCCCCATGCCACAAAATCAGCACAGACATACAATAGCCCACTCCTGTCCACACCTCTTGAGAAAATGCCCAAGAATCTGGACTCCATGGAGAACAGGCTTTCATACCTCAGGTATTGTGGGTTTGATTTTGTAGTGAAATGAGTATTACAATAAAATGAGTTACACACATTTTTATTGTCTTAATGAATTTAAAATTATGTTTACAGTATCTGTGCTTTGTTAAGTGTATAGTAACTTTATGTCTAAAAAATGTATATATCTAAATTAGAAAGTACTTTATTGCTAAAAAATGCTAATGATTATCTGAACCTTTAGCAAGTCTTAATCTTTTTGCTGATGGAGGGTCTTGTCTTGTCAGTGTTGATGACTGATCACTATTAGAGGTGGTGGTTGCTGAAGGCTGGGGCAGCTGTGGCAGTCTTTTAAAATAAGACAACACTGTAATCCTAGTACTCTGGCAGGCTGAGGTGGGTGGATTGAGGTTAGGAGTTCCAGACCAGCCTGAGCAAAAGCAAGACCCCTTCTCTAAAAACTAGCTGGGAATTGTGGCGGGTACCTGTGATCTCTGCTATTTGGAAGCATGAGGCAAAAGGATCAGTTGAGCGCAAGAGTTTGAGGTTGCTGTGAGCTATGATGCAATGGCAGTCTCCAGAGGGCAAGTCAGTACAACTGTTTCAAAAAAAAAAAAAAAGACAACAGTGACGTTTGCTGCATCAATTGCCTCCTCTTTTCACAAAAGATTTCTTTATGTCAGATACTATTTAGTAGCATTTTACCCAGTAGAACTTCTATGAGAATCGGAATCCATCCTCTCAAACACCCTTTTGCTGTTTCATCAATTAAGCGTATGGAATATTCGAAATCCTTTGTTGTCCTTTCAACAATGTTTATAACGTCTTCACTAGGAGTAGATTACATGGTGAAAAACCACTTTCTCTGCTTATCTATAACAGGAAATTCCTAATTTGTTCAAGTTTTATCATAAAGTTTGCAGCAATTCAGTCACATCCTCAGGCTGTACTTCTAAATCTAGTTCTTTTCATATTTCCTTTACATCTATACTGAATTCTTGATCCCTTAAAAGGCATCCATGAGGGTTAGAATGAACTTCTTCCATTCTATTGTTAATGTGGATATTTTTACCTCCTCCCACATTTTTGAATGGCATCTAGAATGGTGAATCCTTTCCAGAAAGTTTTCAATTTACCTTTCTCACAACTATCAGATAAATGTGTGTGTTCAGAAGAATCACTATGACAGCTATAATCTTATGGAGCATATTTATTTAGATTAATAAAACCTGAAAGTCAAAATTGCTCCATCAATGGACCGCAAAGTCAATATTGTATTAGCAGGCCTGAAAACAAACATTGATCTCCTTGTATATTTCTATCAGACCTTGGGTGTCCAAGTGCACTGTTAATGAGCACTATTATTTTGAGAGCTCTCTTTTGAGCAGTAGATCATCACAATGAGCTTAAGATATTAATATATCATGAGGTAAACAAATGTGCTATCATCCAGGCTTTGTTCCCATTTCTAGAGTTCAAGCAGAGTAGATTTAGCATAATTTTTATGGGCACTAGGATTTATGGGTCAGAATGGTAACTGCATTAACCCATAACTGAAGAGTCAGCCTGTCCTTTGATGCTTTGAAGCCAGCCAGGCATTGACTTCTTACTAGGCACGAAAGTCCCTAGATAGCATCTTTTTCCAGTGGAAGGTTGTTCTACATTGCAAATTTGTTGTATAGCATAGCCATTCATCTTTGTTAGTGATCTTATTGAGATCTGATGGATAACTTGCTACAGATTCATAACAGCATTTGCTGCTTCATTTTGTACTTTCATGTTATGGAGACAACTTCTTCCCTTAAACCTGGTGAACCAATCTCTGCTAGTGTCTGTCTTGTCTTCTACACCAGCTGTCTTAACTCTGTCAGCCTTAGTAGAATTGAAAACTTTCTTCATACGAGCAATAAGGCTGTTTTGCTGTCTTATCATTCCTTTGTTTACTGGAGTACCACTTTTAATTTCCTTCAAGAGCTATTCCTTTTCATTCACAACTTGGCTAGCTGTTTAGAGGCCTAGCTTTTGGTCCTTTTCAACTTTTGCATGCCTGTCTCACTAAGCTTAATTATTTCTAGCTTTTGATTGAAAGAGATGTTCAACTCTTCCTATAAGTTAATACTTGGAGGCCATTATAGTGTTATTAATTGGCCTAATTTCAATACTGTTGTGTTCTAGGGAATAGGGAAGTCTCAGGAGAAGGGAGAGAGGCAGGGGAATGGCCACATGGTGGTAGTCAGAACACACACATTTATCAGTTAAATTCTCTATCTTATATGGGTATGGCTCATGGTACTCCAAACAATTTTGGTAGTAACATCAACTGTTACTAATCATAATCACCATGGCAAATATTAATAGTAATAAAATTTTATAGATATTAAAGAATTACCAGATTTTATCCAGAGACATGAAGTGAGCACATATTGGGAAAATGGTGCCAATAGATTAACGCAGGGTTGTTACAGACACAGCTTTAGTTTGTAAAAAAGAACAAAAAGCAAGATCCACAAAGTGCAGTATAGCAAAGTGGAATAAAATAAGGTATGTTATCTAGCTGGCAGTCAAGAAGTATTTCTTTATTGACTGAATTAGGGTATTAGAGTAGGAGATATACTTTGAAAATAAACAGTGGTAATTAAATCTTTCTCATAGGACGGAGAGTTTTGTTTAATCTATTTGCATTTCTTCACAAGTTTCTTTTTTATTAAAAATAGTGAAAAGTCTTGGAAATGATTGAAACAAACATGGTAGTAAATGTAAAATGAATTGCCATTATAAGATTCAAGTTTTGGGGAGAATATATGAATAATTTATGAGTATTGATATACACATAGCTATTTCTTACACATAGCTTTTACTTTTTAAAGCAGTATTAGGAAGGAATTAGAAAAATACTAAATTTTCTAAGTTTAGAATAGCATATTGAACCATTATACCATGGATAATCTGTTACAGCTGTTTTTGTTGCACCTGTTTTCCTGCTTAATAATTAAATTTCCTGAATCTTAAAATTGGCTTGTTTTCATTAACTTATCATAATAATGACAGTTTATTGCCATTTAACACTAATTTTGATTTACTTAATATTTTTATATTTCTTAGCTCACGGAAATGCAAGCTGAGAGTAGTTATTATAGCCCACAAAAAGTAAAATCTAAAGAAATACTATGTTGGGAACAAGAAGGAACTACGGTTGAGGTAATCTTTTGACACTGAACATATTTATTTAAAGTCTTTAGTTCTTTAAGTTAATATTTTATAAATGTAGGTTTGTTATCATAAATAATATATTTAAAAATATTTGTTTATAGTTCTGTATTTCTATCTTACTATTCAATAGTATTAGTTAAAATAATTATTTCTTTAACAAAGATTTTATTGTAATGTGCAACCTTTCATTTTCATTTTTTCATTTAACTTGTATGTGCTTCTGTGTATTTGTGGATATGTGTGTGTATATTAGAGTTTATGAAATGTTGGTTTCATAGAGAGAAAGTAACATGTTTCTCATTTTAATAGAGTTTTTATTCTAAGGACAATAAATTTGGAAAGGCCATGGCCCTAAAAATGTTTGACTAATTTAGAAATTCTATAAGGGAAGTTTCTAGTATTTTTATTCAAGGTCTTATAGTTCCGATGTTCTTTTCTTCTCATAGGCCCTTATGATGGGAGAGCCTTTCTTTGATTGCCAGATTGGGTTTGTAGGTTGCAGAGCTATGTGCCTTAAAGGAATTATGGGTATGAAAGATTTTGAAGAGAATATGAATAGAGGTGAAGCAGTAAGTAAAAATCTTCTATTTTCCCCCCTTTTGGATAGGATGCAGGGATAATGAAGTGCTTATTGAAGTGCTTAACTATGTAAAATCTGTTAGGCCACATATATCTCTGACTTGAGAGAGGAGCTTTACTGTTTCCTACTGCATTTCCCTTGTAAGAAATTATAGAGCTCAGGGGAATTTAGAAAGTTGATAGCACTTAACACCTGGGAAATAGTTCCAACTACTTTCTAATTTGTAAATATTTCTTCTTTTTTGTCTATGGGAGCTACTTGGAGTTCCTTTTTGGTTTGTTAAAATGTTCTTTGCCAAAATAGGCAATGAAAATGAAGACAGCTTTATTTTTTTTTTAATAGGACTTAAAGTTTTATTGATTTCTATTGACTAGTGAATGGATGTTATAAAATCAAGGCTTTATTTTCTTTAACAGTCTAATGATTTCTCCTGCTGTTCATATATTTTGGCTTTTGTTGTCAGGAGGCCTGTTTCTTCATCTGTGGTGAAAACTTGAGTACAAAAGGTTCAACATACCTTACAAATTCATTGTTTGATTACCGAAGCCCAGAAAATAATGGTACCCGTGCAGAATTTATCTTGGATGCAGCTCATCATAAGGTCAGAGAACATATATTTGAGCCAAATTCTGGGCTATGTTTGGGTGGACACATTGTATGAATACTCGTGTTTGCCTCTTCTCAAATGGTATCTTCTGAATGCTAATTGTTTATTAAAACATTTAGAATATTTTTGTCCATCTTATCTAGAAAAGTTTGAGGAGTACCCAGTGGCTTCTGTTTTATGTATGTAATCATATTTTGTTTGTCCATGTGCTACTTTTAAATATTCATGTAGGGCGGTACCTGTAGTTCAGTGGGTAGGGTGCCGGCCAATACAGCGAGGCTGGCAGGTTTGAACCCAGCCTGGGCCAGCTAAAACAACAATGACAATTGTAGCAAAAAAAAAAAAAAAAAAATAGCTGGGTGTTGTGGCAGGCACCTGTAGTCCCAGCTCCTTGGGAGGCTGAGGCAAGAGAATCGCTTAAGTCCAGGAGTTTTGAGGTTACTGTGAGCTATGACACCACCGCACTCTACCTAGGGTGACAGCTTGGGACTCTGTCTCAGGAAAAAAAAAATAAATTCATGTAGTAAACATTCCAAATTAGCTCTGTTAATTATTTCTTTTAGAGTGTGGGATTGCTGGAAAGAAATGAGGAATTCAACCTTTTATTATATATACTTTTTAGCATTGTTTAGATTTTTCATGTGAGATTTTATTACTATATTTATAGAACATTAATACATTTATGGAATAAGTTAAATTCTAAAGAGTGACCTGAAGATTAATGTAATAGAATAAATTATTCTGTTTTAATAATTCTCTTTTTACTTTCATAGTTAAAAGAATTTAGTGTTGACCTGCATTAAATTTATAAACTTATGAAATCCTGTATTTATAAAATATCTTCAGCGTTTGAACTGTTTCATGTAAGTGTTCAAGGATTAACTCTATTTGAGAGTATACATTATAGAACAGTTTTATTATAGTGGTAAAGGTAAGAAATGTACTATCTTTTACATTACAGGTATTCATTAACTAGACATTATTGATAAAGTGGTCAAAATGTCTAGTAGAATTATGGATGTCCTTTTTTTGTGGTCTATGCTAGAGGGAACATTATGTTTCTTAGAAGTGAATTCTTTGGATAACCGCTGTTCTTTTGTTTTGGTAATCCTTTTTGTTGATAAACATTCTATGTAAGGCTAGGTGTCTGACTTATCAGATTTTAACTCAGAATGTTTCTTTTATGCAATGTTTGTTCTGTTTGCATTGCTTTGTTGGCAGGAGACATACACTGAGATTGCTGGAATGCAAAGGTTTGGGGCTTTTTACATGGATTACCTCTATACAATGGAGAATACTGGTGTCAAAGGTATTGGCTTCTTTCCTTTATATTTGCCTTTCCTTGAACAACTGAAACAAAAGCTTCTTCAGAATCAGTGGTCTTTGACTGGTTGTACTTTGTTATATATTATTTACCTTTTAGTACTTTGGGGAATGATTTAATTTTAATGCTATGTTAGATTTTCTTAGATTTTTGCCATTTTTAGTCTTTTTTTTTTATACAACTAGTTGAATATATTTTGTATAACCAAATAGAATTAGTTCTTATATAATTTTTCTTTACATGAAATATTGAAATTTTGATACATCACATTTTGTATTACATTTTCAAAAAGAATTACCATTCCTTTTCTGTATTAAATATATTTTGAAGGTTATATAAATCCTTTTCTGAATAACGTTTGTTTGAGAGATTGAAGACTTCACAGAGGAGCTGATCGTGAAATAAGTTTTTTGAGGAAGAGAGAAAAAGTATTAATTTTCCATTTTCTCCTTTTGTAGTAGTTTCTAAATGTTGGTGTTCTTATTGGTCAGTCCCCAATTTTTTTGCCCTAAACTCTCTCTTGAAGTCATCTCATTCTTTTCCATGGACTTAAGCGCTGTCTATATATTGTTGATGTCCAAATTTGCATTTCTAGTCCAAACTTATTAAAGGTTCAGAATTAAATATCCAATGAATACTTTACATTTTAATTTCTATGTCTCACAGATACCTGAAAACTAAATGTGTCCAAAATTGAGTTATTAATATGCCCATGACCATCTATTACCTGTGTTCCTCCTCTTATTTTCATTCCCCTCTTTTTAGAAAACTGTACTGTCATCTTCTATAGCTGCTCAAGCCAGAAACCTGGGATTCATCATGCCACACTCTTTCCTTCTCTCTTAGCATCCTATTTATCATCATGTCTATCATAAGTTTCTATTCCACTTCTATCGTAAGTGGAATCTGTGCAGTCCTTGTCACCTTCACTCTTATCCAAATCTACCATCATCTCTACTTTCTAATAGCTTTCTTACTGGTCTTCCTGCTTCCACTTTTGTTCTCCCATAATTTATACTGCAACCAGATTGGTTTCCTCTACTTAAATCCTCATAGGCTTCACATTGTTCTATATAAAAATAAAATTTAAATAGTTGACTAGATTTTGGTTTTGAGTTACTTGATAGACAGTGATAACTATTAGGAAGGCTAAAGATAAGTAAGGAAAATTTTTGGAGGAAAAGATGAATTTTGAGATACCGATGGACATTAAGGTGTAAATGTTCCTTAGCCAGTAAGGTGAGATATATGAAAGTGCAACTGAGAAATCTATATTCTAAGATCTTTGCAAATTATTGTAGTGTTGTAGTATTGTAGTTTCCAGTTGCAAACTTGTGGTTTCTTCTGGTTTAAGGTCATGTGTTATGCATGTGCTATTGGTTCAGTGTCTTGGGAGCAGATGGAGTCATCTTTCAAGCAAAGGAAATCTAGTGCTGAAAATTTTTATTTGTATATATACTTCTTCAGTTTTTAAAAGATAGAAACACGATTTATATTTGCTAGAAGTCTATATATTTCTTTCGGAGAAGCTAGTAGTTTGTACACATTTGAATTTTTCATATTTTTTTACTTTTGTGATAGTATATAATATTTTAGATATTTTATTTCTTTTCTTTTTTAAACAAAATGTTGAAGTAAAACACATCTGTAAAACATGCTTCTGTAATCCCAGTTACTTGGGATACTGAGGCAGGAGCCTGGGAGTTTGAGATTGCAACAAGCTATCACGACACTACTGTATTCTAGCCAGGGTGACAGAGGAAGACTCGGTTTCAGAAAAAAAACCGAGAGAATGATAGTTTGTATTTTGCATAACTTGTTATAATATTAAATAGATTATAGGAAAATTGTAATTATTTTTTGAATCATTTCCTTTTGTCAATATCTTATCATCTGCATAGACAAAAATGTAGCAGAGATCTCTATATGCAGCTGATTAAGAATTTGTTTTAAGGCATTAAGTTACAAGGTGACAAAGTGAGGGAATAGTAATGCTTGAATATGTACTTAGAATATCTTACTGATGTTTAAAATATTAATATAAAATTTTATTTCTTATAGGTTCTACAAATCAACAAGATTTCTCTGCAGGGAAAAGTGAAGATTTGGGAATAGTCCAGGAGAAGTCTACCAAAAACCTTGTCATAGGTCCTCTTGATTTTCGCTTGGATAGTAGTGCAGTACATAGGATTTTGAAAATGATTGCTTGTGCCTTGGAGCATGAATATGAACCATACAGCAGGCTGAAATCAGGTTTGTTTTGGATTAATTCTGAATCTGTTGCCAGTTGATTTGAATGACTATGTAACCCAGTTTGTTTTATTTTGCTGACTTTTCTTTTTTAGCATATTTTGCCTGTCTGCAAGAACTTTTATACATATATATTCACTTGTTAATTTAATAAATGAACTTGTATACGGAAGTTGTAGGAGAGGTCAAGATTTGGAAATAATTTTCGGAGTACTTTATTTGCCACTAATTGTCAGTGTTTTGTTGTTAGACTTTTGGGATAATCTTTCTAGTGTATACTTTTAAAATATGACCACTTTTCATGTTCATTGACTCTAATGAGCTAGAAAAAGTTAGTCTTTAAACAACATTAATACTATGGAAAACTTAAGTACGGCTGGAAAAAAACAATTTGCTGTGCGATTAGTGTTTTCTACATGGTATGATGATAAGGCAATTATAGTCTCATAAAATAAAAATTCTTCTTCTTTTTTTTTTTTTAATTGAGGCAGAGTTTTATTATGTTGCCCTCAGTAGAGTGTCATGGTGTCACAGCTCACAGCAACCTCAGACTCTTGGGCTTAAGTGATTCTCTTGCCTCAGTCTCCTGAGTAGCTGGGACTACAGGCGTCCGCTACAACGCCCAGCTATTTTTTGGTTGGAGTTGTCATTGTTGTTTAGCAGGCCTGGGTCCAGCTTGAACCCTACTCACTGAGCTATGGGCACCGAGCCAATAAAAATTCCTTTTTAATGCAAAAAGAAATTCTTGAATTATAGGGTCAAATGGCAAGTCTATTTTTTAGATCTTTGAGTATTCTCCAAACATCTTTCCAAAATGGATGTATTAGTTTACATTCCCACCAGCAATGTAGAAGTTTTCCCTTTTCCCCACATCCACGCCAACATCTCTGAATTTGGGATTTCATCATGTGGGCTAATCTTATTGGAGTTAGATGATATCTCTCGGTGGTTTTGATTTGCATTTCTCTGATGATTAAGGATAATGAGCATTTCTTCATGTGTCTGAAGGCCGTGCGCTTGTCTTCTTTAGAGAAGTTTCTTTTCAGATCTTTTGCCCATCCTGAGATGGGATCTCTTGTTCTTTTCTTGCAAATA